>WAAB01002890.1:31245-62716 GCA_013389865.1 Piaya cayana | reverse complement strand
GAAGACCAAGAAAACCACATCCACAGACTTTCCCTCGTCCAGCAGCCTCGTCCAGCACTTTGTCATAGAAGGCAATCAGGTTATTTAAGCACTTCTCATGAAGAATTCACCTTGGTAAATGATTCTTCTATCTAATTACTGTTTCTGGGAAAAAAAAAATCCTAAACAAACATGTTATCTAATTCAAGATTGAATATGTTTTACTTTAAATGCAAACAATGTGTCTGCTGAAGATGTGTCCTTTCATACATTCTCAGTTTTCAATACTTGTCTCAATTTCTGAACACATGAAACAGACACTCTTCCAGCAGAAGTTGTCTTTGCAAGCACAAAAGTGATAGAGACAACATGCTCATAGGTTTTAATTCTACAATCACAAGCTATACCAGTGCTTCTAGCTACACTGTCACATTGGGTGTTATCATCAATGTATATAACCCCATGTAAACAAAGCATCCTCCTCCAGGATATCAAAGTAATCTCCAGGATGATTCTCATAATTTCTCCTACTTCTGTGGTCTTTAAACACAATATGATTCTATTACATGTTATCTTCAACTGGTATTTCAAAGTGATTTTTCAATAACAAAATCAATACAATAGTAGTCCTGTTATGGAAAAGTGTATATACACCCAAAAAAAGCCTCTAAACTGCAAGGTTTATTTTGTCCTGACAGTTGTTTGCATGAGTGGTTAATCTAATTGAGCAGTTAGCACATGAAATGGTAACTTTGGATTTATTTTGCACTGAAATCAAGTTCAAAAGGACATGGTGAATTTCTTTTGCATAGTTCTCTATAATTACTTTATTCATTTCTAAGACAGAAGACATGAGGTGTTGTAACAAATGCAGTTGTATTACAATTCTCTTCAATTTCAGTAGCAACCACTCTTCAAACTGGAAAAGAAAAGAAAGATCACATCTGGTATTTTGTATGTTGAATGACATGACAAACACTAGCAGAGCACCTCTACTGCAGTGTAAAATATTTGTTTAAGCCAGTGTTAACATACTACCTACTTTAGATGCCAGTAGTCACCTCAGTGGAGTGACATGGAGCTCAATACGTGCTTCTTGATAGGGTAATCCAGTTATTCTGAGATCTGTGCTTCCCATAGATTTCAAAAGAACAGGAACAAATACCTGATGAGGCAAACAGAAGAAAAGATATTCTGTGTCTGTGTAGGACAACAGAATAGAAGGTGTCAAGGATCAGTTGTAATGAGAAGAAGAAACTCAACTACAAACTGGGGCTTGCTTAATCTGAGTAGGTCAGCCACCTGGGAGAGGGATTATCTCCAGACTCAAGACAGGACAGAAATGGTCAAGGTGTTATCAGCAGTCACTATGCTATAAATATCTGTTATCTCCCTGATGAAAGTAAGATAGACAGGAATAGTTTCCAGGTAACCAGCCCCTGATACAAGGATAGATGAAAGAGAAAATTAACAATTCCATACTACAACAGGTAAATTACAAGACTAAGTACGACAAGGAAAGGTATGCCATTCAGAGGGACCTTGAAAGGCTTGAGAGGTGGGTCTGTGAGAACCTCATGATTTTAACAAGGCCAGACGCAAGGTCCTGCAGTTGGGTCGGGGTAATCCCACACGCAAATACAGGCTGGGTGGAGAATGGGTTTAGAGGAGCCCTGAAGAGAAGTACTTGGATGAGCTGGTAGATAAGAAGCTCAACATGAGCTGGCAATGTGTGCTTGCAGCCCAGAAAACCAACTGTATCCTGGGCTGCATCAAAATCAGCAGATTGAGGGAGGTGATTCTGCCCCTCTGCTCCACTCTCTTAAGACCTCACCTGGAGTACTGCATTCAGTTCTGGAGTCCTCAGCACAGGAAGGACATGGATTTGTTAGAGCAAGTCTAGAGGAGAGACATGAAGATGATTAGAGGGCAGGATCACCTTCCATAGAAGGACAGCCTGAGACAATTGGGCTTGTTTAGCCTAGAGAACAGAAGGCTCCAGGGAGACCTTATAGCATCCTTCTAGTACTTAAAGGGGGCCTACACGAAAGATGGGGTTGGACTCATTATCAGGGAGTCCAGTGGCAGGACAAGTGGTAACAGTTGTAAGTGGAAAGAGGGGGGAAGGAGGGGAATAGACATTAGGAAGTATTTTTTTACTGTGAGGGTGGTGAGGCACTGGAACAGGTTGCCCAGAGAAATCATGGATGTTCCATCAATTCAGGAGTTCAAGACCACGTTGTCTGAGGCTCTGAGCCTTTTATACCATGGGAGGTGACTTACTTAAACAAACAAGAGAAAGCTGCACTTGTGTTTTGTTGCATTCTTTTACATAGAGTTTTCAGAGTGTGTGAGGTGAAGAAACAATGTTTTTCATTCTATTTTTCATTTCTATTCAGTTTTTAAACTGAATAGAGGTTAGCATTTATGAACCTTAAGTCCTCCATGTAGTCCCACATCTAAGGGATGTCATCTAATTACTTTAAAGCCCTGTCTTAGTTGAAATATAGAGATCCCATGTGTCTCTAATAATCAGATATCTACTTAAACACAAAAACCCTTCACAGGTAGAACAATCTTATCTATGATTTTGTACGTACATAGAATGAGAAACCAATTCTGTTTGGAGAGCATTTCTATTGTAACACTAGGCACAAATAAAGGTTATTCTCAACCAGAGCTAGGATAAGCTGCAAACAATGTTTTGATAATAGGTCTATCACAAATAAGGGTACATGGAAGATTATCATAACAAGCCAGTCCTCCTCTAATATACAATATGGTTTGTATAGCAGGCAAATTTCCATGGCAGCATCAGTCTATGTATTTTTTAAAAAAAGAAATTAAAGTTTTTTTCTATTAAAACAACAGATTTAGTTAAAGATTTTCTTTTTCAATGGGTATTTTGAGCACAAATGTTTGCATTCATAATGTATGAGTCCAATGTCTTCACAGCTAAATTTAAAATAGACTGGGACCCAAGAGATCTGAGCTAACTCCCTCTGCCACAGGTTCATTGTGCAATCTTGAGCACTTAATGCCCATCTTAGCTGTTTAGTGATGTGAGTAGTATATAAATATAAATGTTTGATCAGAGAGAAATTTCCTCCAAGAAAAAATCTGTAAGTACAAGTTGGTAGGCCTAAATTTTTTTTTCTGAGATAAAGGGTGCATCCAGAACACCTGTACACCTTATGCAGTCTGTTGCCAGAGTGACTTGTGATGGAAATGCTCACATACAACAGTCAGGATGGTTTTCAGGTACCTCTGGAAGCTGAGAGCCATGTGGGACATGTACAAACAATATTTACAATCCTCATTTCATGTCCATGCCCTGCACAGTTCAGATGGACCTAGGAATCCCAGGCACATCCAGAGAGTAAAAAGTGGTTGCTAACCTATGTTAGAAAACATCTCAGACTCTGTAATCAGGCTAACATTCCAGGGATGTGTTTTGATCAGGAGCCTGCCCTGCTGCCTTCACTTCAATAACTACAATGAATTATAGCACCATTAGACACACTACTGATCTGAAATTACTTGCTAAATTATGTGCAGAACTAAAGCTTGTGTTTGTCCTTGGGAAACACTAACTCCATCACTCCATCATTTCAAAGTGCAAAATGTTGCCTGGGTGGAACCAGTTTTTTTCACATCTGATCCAGCTCTTCCACTGCTGTTCAGAACAAATATTTGTTATAATTTCTCTTGTTTGGAAGGATCTGATATACATGGTATTTGAATCAGTCTCTGCCCTTGCCATAGAAGAAGGATTTTACTTTAAGCAAATGAAAATGAAGCAAAATTGAACATCTTCCATGCATTCTTTGATTCCAGAATAGCACTTTCCACTGTGTGTTTCTTTATTCAAAAATTACTGTACAAATTAGTCTAATTCTGTTGTTATGAACAGCAACTCCAGACAAATAAAAAAAACCCCATCATCAAATGTTCATGTTTGGTAAAGAGAACAGTAACTTTGATGCTTTCCCTCTATTATATCATCCCTATTTATATTATCCTATTGTTTATTGACACTGTTATATTTTAAGATATAAGAAACATGAACTGTTTATGAAGAGATCTTGAACATTTAATGTACTTTGCACCAGGCAAAACACGGAAACATGGCATGTGACTATTGTTCCCTTCCTCAAGGAGAAAAACTAAACAAGTTGGTAGGCCTAAACAGGGTATCAGTCTTTGGCCTTCTATTTTTACCTGATTCCCAAACAAATACAAAAGTGAGGAACTTCAACATATACATGTAGTATGTAAGCTCTCTGTGCATGCTTATGCAATAAGTCTGCCCTGATATAGTCTTCTACGTGCACACAGTAAGTCTACCATATCACGTTTGCTGTACTCTCAAGAAATTCTCAAAAGATTGAGATCTGGTTTGGAAGGAAGAGGTTTTCCAAACTTAAATTTAATAGAAACCCAGATTTTTTTTCATTTCATATCTTGACATTTTAGATTCACAATCACAGCCTTAGCACAAATACTAGCAGAAGTGTCTTCTATTTTTCTTTTACCTAAATGGAGCTGACTTTAAAATTCAAGGTAGTAAATGTGTTCATCCATGTAGAATCACAAAATCACAGAAGAATTCCATTTGAAAGAGATCTCAGGAAGTCTTTAGTCCAAACTCTCACTCAAAGCAGACTGCTTAGAGATCAAACTAAGTTACTCAAAGCCTCTAAGGATGGAGAGGGTACAACCTCTGTGCAACCACTGCTTAACCCTCTTAAGGGTGAAAAACTATTTAGAGCATCCTCATGGTTAAAAAAGAAAAAGAAAATTAACAGGTAGGAAACACTCCTGTTTCAATTTATCCCCACTGTCTCTTATCTGCTTACCATGCACTACTATGAAGAACGTGGCTCCATCTTCTTGATCTTGTAAGTACAGGGCACGGTGAGGGTGGAGGACAACTATTAGATTTCCCATAAAACCTTCTCTTCTCCATGCTGAACCAGACTTAACCCTTCCTCACACAAGAGGTTCTCAAGCCCCAACCAGTTTGATGGTCCTCTGTGCACTTTCACATAATCACTAAGTTGGAAAAACCCCCAGGATCATCAAGTCCAACCATTCCTATCAATCACTTCTTCAATTCACTGATGTCTTTCCTGTATTGGAGAGCCCAATGCTGAATCCAGTATCTAGGTAAGGTTTCATGAATAAAAAGGAACAATCTGTTCCATCAGTCTACTGCCTGTGCTTCTGTTAGCACAACTCAGGATGCTGCTGGCCTTCCTTTCTGCTAGGACAAGGCAGTTTATGCTCAACACTTGATAGCGTGATGTTGCCACATACTTTTTCATCTGTGAGCCTGATTCATCTTCTCATATATGCCAGAATGTGTGTGCACATATGAAAACAAATATGTATGGATAAGTTTAAAGGCACAGATTTCCATCTTTCTGGTACTTCCAATATTGCCTCTCTCATCAGCACTAATAGTGCCCTTGAGGTCCGTGGAATTACATTAGCAAACAGTTTCTGCTTGCATATCTTAACTAGTTGATATAAACCAGGGTTAAGCTAGTAAATATAATCAGCTGTTCTGAGGTATGAAAATGGAAGAGAATGGTAACTGCAGCAGCAATACATTTTCACTGTTCCATTGGCAGGTATTATCAGCCAAGTTAGAAGCAATTAGAACAAACGTGATTTCATAGAATCATAGAATCACTAGGTTGGAAAGGATCCACTGGATCATCGAGTCCAACCATTCCTATCAAACACTAAACCATGTCCCTGAGCATCTCATTCACCCATCTTTTAAACATCTCCAGGGAAGGTGACTCAACCACCTCCCTGGGCAGCCTGTTCCAGTGCACAATGACCCTTTCCATGAAATATTTTGACCTGATGTCAAGCCTGAACCTCCCCTGGCAGAACTTGAGGCCATTTCCTCTCATCCTGTCCCCTGTCACTTGGGAGAAGAGGTCAGCTCCCTGCTCTCCACAACCTCCTTTCAGGTAGTTGTAGAGAGCAATAAGGTCTGCAAAAGGATTTGGTCAAACCAATGTCTATCTTCCCACTATGGTTACAGTTTCGGTTGGAGAATGGTTTTGTTAGCTTTCACTGTTGATCATTTAACATCTATTCACTCACTGTCAACCCAGTCCAGTGATAACCCATCACAATACTTCTTTGTTCCTCTAGACTTATTATTTACATATCAGGGATCAGATGCCCTATTATCACAATTCTAATGAAATCAGCTACTAGTTGGGCTTGAGAAATCTGTCTGCATATGTTTAAGGGCTGCAGACGCGTCTGAGTAGTTCAAGATGCTGATCAATGCAGGGAAAGACACCCCAAAAACAAAAAAACAGTAGTGGGAATTACAACTTTATCTGAAACTCTAGGGCTAAAGCCTGTCTAGTGTACAGACAATGCTGTTGATGTTAACAGTAAAAATAAACAAGGAAGTAAAGACAAGAATAAGAGGAAGAGAATGTTGGGTAAGAATGAGACATGTATTTAACTATTGTGTTTATACACAGGCCTTGTGGTGTGGACATAAACAGCGTGAGCTTATTTTACCAGCATTATGTAGTCTGCAGTCTCCCTTTCAGATATCTCCTGTCTACCAAATGTTTTTCCTGTCTTTAATACTTCAGATCCTATAGACATACAGCCTGCATGTTTATATATACCCGAGTGAGATTCAGTTTACAAGGTTTCTTAAGCTATGTCCATTTGTTGATAAAATCGTACGTAATAGCTGGATTGTCTTTAAAAAAGAAATATTTTTAAAAACTGAAAAGCTCTTATGCCATTCCTTTTCTAGAATGAAAATATATACTCTTAATGAAATTTAATGTGTAATGTCTATTAAAGGTATAGATTTTTTCAGGGAAAAAAAATGCATTTACAATATAACTGCTTCTGGACCTGAACTACATGGACTACAACAGCAGGACATGTTAAGATCTTAGTCTAGTATTATTATACCTATGGGTTTGAAAGTCCACACTCAGCTATTTGGCAGCCTATCTTTGATCTCTAGACTTTTGTTGCTAATCTGCTTTAATGGCTTCTGAAGACCCAAGAACTGCAGGAGAATACTTTCAGGGGCAAATTACATGCTATCTCAGTCATGGTGCTAGTAAATGTATAGATGATGATGAAATATCAAGTAACCTTAATGTAGCCAGTACCTGGTTTTAATTCCATCATCTAATACATCTTTTTGCCATTAGCCCATTTTTTGCAACTCATTTTAGCAGTATGTATGTTGATAATTTGTAGAATTAATGTAATAATCTTAAAATGTTGCAGGATTTGGGTTTTTTCCCATTAGCCTACCTGCATTTTTTTTTTCAAGAGTTTTAGGAGCAGTGCAGGTTCTTGCGAGAAGATACATGTTTTCAAATGACACCTCCTATATAAAACAGCCTATTTCTATTTCAGTCAATAAGTTTTGTACCATTTTGCATGATATAACACCCTTCTGCAAAATTACCCTTTTGGATGGTCTGAGAGAGGTCTTACCCTCCATTTACTATGCTTGTCCCCAGTAAGAATGAGAGGATAGCTCTAGCAGAGTGCCATGTTATCACTATTTCTTTACAGACAGGTTGGATAGATGCCTTCATCCCAAGTCTGGTAGTTGTACAGTTGAAGATGTTTTGACAACTGGGTAACAAGTCAGCATTTCCCTGCTAGTCAGCAAATTTTGAGGGCCTAGTGAGGCTTCATGCTGCCTAAACCCCCACAAATCAAAGCCAGTAGAGAAATAAAGTTCTGCTAGATAGGCTTAGTATTTACACACCCAGATCACTTTTACTCAGCCTTCTGAGAACAACTAACAAAGTAATCAGTGACTGCAATGGGTGGTTAAGAAAAATCTGTGAATGCTATTAGGATTTCCATAACAGTGTCTGTGACATTTTGTCCTGTTGCCTCATTTGCATTTCAGCTCCTGCCCCATTTGTTTCTAAATCAACAGCACATTGTTTGAAGGATTACTATATCATCTGTTTCCAGGAAACTTTCTGAATTTTACATTACTTTTTACTCTTGCAATACACCAAGAAGGGAGCTGAACCTGAGTAGCCCCTTCCCCTCACAGGATATTATCTTAACTACCAAACTGCCTGATAGAGACTTTTGCCAGAAAACTTAGGTTCCTTAATAATTTGAGGACCATGTTCAGATCATTCGGGTCTAGTTCTACTTTTTTTCCCCCTATTTTAAAGATTGCATGCTTTAGAGCCTACACTGTATTTCAGGAGCCAAGCTTTTACTTCTGGTATTGCTTTCTGTGCTCATTTTCTTGAAGTTACTTACTTTATTTTCAGGTTGTGAAATTCTTGCAAGTGGAAACAGCTGCATCATGCATATTGCAATGCTGAGCACATCCAAACCAGGTTACTTTAAAATGCAGGTACGATATAAAGACATGGTACCTCTTCCTTGTAAATAAGCTCCACGATACAATATTCAGGAACAGTTCTGCAGTTTATGTTCTGCAGTTGGTGTTGTAAGACATCTGCCATCCTCTTTTCCCCCTCAGAGTTGCAGAACCAGATCCTATCAATCCCCCAGTGAAATTACAGTGAGATGCAAACATTTTTCTCATCAGCAGCAGATAGAACTTTACTTGTTACTAGTTCAGGAGTTCCTTTTCCTTTTAGACAAAATTCAGCAATCAAAATGCTGGTTGTTGTTCAGGTCTCTGTAGATCTACACAACAGCTTATGGGACTGTACCTAGAAACAACTTCACAAAATATTTGAAGCTCAAAATATTGTAAATCCATTCACCTTATCAGATATTATATGCTTACAACCTGTAACCATGCAATCAAATAAGTGTTGTCAGTTTCTAACCGCAAGTCCTCATTTATGTTTTTAGCTTTTTTTAGAAGACAGGAAAGGTGTGGTCAAAACTGATCAAACAGCATTTTGCAGAAAAGAATCCACACATCTGCAAAATTAATTCTCAGTCAATGCATGTTTCCTCTATTTTCTCCAGCACCAGTGCTCAAGGCTAAAGAAACCATTAAAGCCCTTGGATTAATAGTAACTTGATTTATTTTTGCTTATGAGCAAAATGGTCTTATTTTCATTGTGCTCCTCAGCTCCCTCTCCCCTCCACTGCTCTGTCCTGGAGAGGCTATGACCCGTGGACTTTATGTCTGATGGCAGACATCACAGATCTCATTACAGTCAAGAAATTATACTACCTTAAGCATGACTTATTGTATATTGTTGTACACAAAGCCATATTGAAGATCAAGAGGCCACACAAATCTACAATTCTGTATTAGAACAAGTCTCATTGATATCTTCATAGCTTTTAGAACATGTAAATCATGCCAGAAAAGAGGAATGTTCCTCCCAAGTATAGATCAGGCAGAGTTTACGCCAGTCAAATGTACTGGCTATAAATATATTTCTCATAATCTCTTGACTCTGGCACTTCTTTCTGACCCCTCTTTTCTCTCAAGTTTAAACAAAATTATATAATCTCTTCAACAATGCACACAGGAACCAAAATTCCTGTTACCATCACAACACATGGCTGAGGATACATTTCTGAGAGCAGGGAAATATGCAAATAAGTATTAAGTTTACACAGGAAAACGTGTCCTTGCTACAGTTTTTGAATGGTTCTCTGCTGTATTTGTTTTTACAAAACCTATCTTTATTTTATTTGGCAATATGAAGCAGTGTATTGTCCAGCTTAATCACACGGGTTTGTATTGTTGAAGCATAGTGGTCTAGCTGCTTTCTGCATTGATTTCCATATCTTGCTGCTGTCAAGGTGGCACAATACACATACAGAAAATTGTGTATTTTAAACATTAAACATAACCAAAAAAAAGATAGTCAGCTTTTTCCACTCAACTGAAAAGAAACTAGAACTGCAACAATAGTGAAACTGTCTTTTCAGGCTGATTCCTGTCCTGTCATTGCATAGATATAAATGCTGCTGTCTGACATTTCAGGAAGCATGAGAAGAAGAAAAGCTGAGCTGCTGAGTCTGCATGTTTCACACAGTCAGAGAGGTTTGGCTCACCATGAGACATTCAACTTAAGAAACAGATGCAAGATATCTCCCTAAATTGTTATACAAAATGTAAATAGGAAAAAAAAAAGAAACAGGACTTAATTAATGAACCAGAGCCAAAGGCTCCTACGCAAACAAACCAAGCACAAATAGATGACAGACAAGCTAGATCTGTCAGTTCAGTGTATGATACCCCAGCTCTTGCCCATACCCTTTCCATGTCCCCATCTCAGACACACGCTAGTCATGGTCTTCAGGACATTAGCTGTATCAGTTATTTAGTTAAGTGGAAAGACTGACTCAACCATAAATTCCCTCTTTGTGTGGATGACCAAATTTCTGTGGCTCTTGTGAAGGTTAATTCATTTATTGCCCATTTTCCTTGGCACAGATCTAGGCTTCGCTCAACCTGTCCTCTTCCTTTCACTTGTATTTCTCAGATCTGCTGACCAACACTATCAGCACTCAAAGATCAGGCTCCTGTTCACAACAATTAACAGATTTGGTGCTGGTAATGGGTCCTAAGGCATAATCTGGAGATCAGGGCAGGAGGAACTCTCTGACACCGAGGGCATTTGGCACACCTTCTAGAACAGCAGCTGGCACAATTCAGCTGCAACAGTGGCAAGTATAATCATTTACCTCTGGTCTGAACCTGCCAACAGTGTGCAACTTCAGAAGCCATTTTACAACTCCTCATAACATCTTCAATTGTTATGTGTGGGCATAAAACATACAATGGAAAATCTTACTCGTGGAAAATTATGAAATAATTGCCTCCTTCCATTGCCAGTCATTACTATGATAAAAAATGAGCTGGTGATAGTAACTCACCTTTACTCTTTGTTTAAGATATTAATATATAACATAACTTCTTTCCTTCTAAAACAGTGTTTATGACTTCCTTGTGATTCACTGTGAACCTATGCCAGTTTACATTAGAATAGCTCTACTGACTTCAGGGATGTTTTTCTAGCTTGCATCATTGCTTAGATTTATTTTCTTTAAATTATGTTAATGCCTACCTGTTCTTTGCAGCTAGATGTAAGCAGATTATCGCATGGACTCTGCTTGCAAAACAAATATATTTACAGTGATAATCTAGGTCATCAGTTTTAATCCAACTAATTTCTGCATGAAGCCCATAACTTCTGATTGAATTACAGTATGTCTATGAAAGAGAAAATCAGTTTGCAAGAGCTGAAGAGAGAATCCACTGTCTCCTTTGAAAATTATTCTAACTGTCTACCAGGCTCACTTAATGTGCTTTCTATCTTGTATACACTTTCTTTTGCCCTCTTCGGTTAGTTTATTTTACATTTATTTTGAGGGTCATCAACACCAGCATGAGGAGGAACACCAGTGGATCCAGTCCAGCAAAGTGCGGATGGTAGACGATAGCCTCAGCAATCAGGATGCCATCTGAAAGGAGGACAGCAGGGAGGCTGTGGCTCTATAATCTGGATATTTCTGGATAAATGTGGTTATATATGATACAACAGTAACATACTATAGACATCTCTGGTGCTGCAGGTGACACTAGAGAAGCCAAAATTACTGTACACAAGGAATGGAAGCAAGAAGAGCTCTGAGCAGGTGGCTATGATGTAAGAGTTACCCTATGCTAATGGTTTATAATATGCTTTTGGGTGTCATCTAACATTACCTTTGTAGTAGGTATTTGTGATACAGCTCCATGCTTTCACCCACTCTGTGGGCAGTCAGGAACGGTTAAATTCAGGCTGATGTAGCACCATGCAAATTTTATCACCATGCCACATCCACCACCTCTTGAACTGCTGACTTTGCAGATACCCTGAACTTTCCATTCCTATGAATGCAGAGTACTGATATCAGACAAATGAAAAAAGTGCTGATTTAATTCTCTATCTTGTGATTTTATTAGAAGTGATATGGGGAAGTAAGATGGAAGCAGTCCTTCCCCTTTCCACTGTGGGCCAAGTGAAATCTCCTTCCAGTCATGTTACATGGGACTTGTCGCTTGTGTGGTTGCGCAATCCCTGCACATCCATCCACAAGGCAGCAATAGTCAACAGCAGTCTTATGTTACTTAACCTCTTCTAATGACCTCAGGGAAGGATTTGACCCTGATTTGGGAACCTTAACACACAAGCAGGGCCTTGCTTATCTTCACAACATCTTAAAATTTTCTTCCTAAACAACTCTGACTTGTTTCTCCTCAGACTTCCTTCTGCTTCTCCCTAAACTCTGAGACAAATGCAAAAGAAAAGAATAATTCAGTGAAAACAGGAAAATAAAACTAAAGGACTATACACATTAGCATTTTTTTTCATTTAAATCACCAGAATGTGTTTCAGTAGAAAGCTAATACAATACAAACAATTGGGACAGGATGGCAGATGAAATAAATTTCAAATGTTGATGTCCTTAAAATTTACAGTTCATACCCTACTGCATTGACCAAACCTAACATGACATCTATGCAGAATATTTATGACTGATTTAATTGAAAGCATTCTCTAAGATGACTGGAGTCAAAAACCTGATATCACAAACCCAAACCCCATGGTTTTTAAGCATTGTTCACAATACCTGAGTTTACCCACATTGGTCAATACTCACTGATGAACTCTTATCACACATCAATAAGTACAGTTGTTATGAACTCCTGACTTCAACACTATCTGCAAAAATCCCACCTTGTTTAAAACCTAGAGGAAGCAACATGCAGTGTAAACAAAGATGATGTCTGAGTATCAATATTTAATGAAAATGTAAAACCTGCCAAGTAAAGTCTCAGATCAATGCATTTTTTTCCAGCTAAAAAGGAGTTGCTATTCAGGTGCTGAGTACCAAGTCTCAGATCTCAGCCTTTTCCATTTTGGCTTCATGAACATGGAAATAGATGATTTTAAGATCTCTTCCATTATCAGAATAAGGAAAAGAGGGAGCAGAATTGATACTGCCCACTGACTTTAAACACAAATCTGTTAAAATTGGTATTCAATGCACAACTTATTCAAAAAGGAAAGAAGAGAAAAGAAGCCACTAAAAAGTTAGATAACTGAAGAGATGGAGATTCTGAGGGGGAAGGGAATAAATAAAAAGTCTAACAGAACTGGAAAACTTCAAGTGCCCGTTTGTGTCACTAAACTCAGCTTTGGCTTCTTCATTTCTTTTATCCTTCTGCCTCTTTCAACTTTTACATTCTTTAATCTTGCTTTCTATGTTTAGAATCCTCCCACTCATTGTCAGCCAAGCATGTTTTTTTTGCTTTCAAGCCCTATTTAAAACCCACTACCTTACTGCACCATAGCTAAGCTACCCAGCTTTTGTTCATGTCTTCCTTTTCCTTAAGTTTTTCATGTTATGTGTTGTCTGATTCTGACCTCTGGAAGACCTTTATGCTTGGAACCATGTTTAATTTCCTTTAAATTTTTTTTTTTCACAAAGCATAGAATAACACACCAGTTATTGTAACTTCAGCTTTCTTGGGTACTTGAGAGTTTCTTCTGGAAGCCTTCTGCTTCTCCCATCATCTTCGTGAGATATGCTGTTGTGTCAATAAGGGAGGAAGGGAAGTCAACTGCAGCACATTTTTGACAGGTACAATATTTGATCATCTAGACCAGATAGTGACCCTTTTTTTCCCCACTTCTTCTCCATTGTTTTTAAAAAGTCCATTTTGGCATGGGCGTATTGACAGCAGCTACCCTGCGGTCTTACCAAAGACTTTACACAGGCTATAAAAGAGATGTTCTTCACTCCTTCCACAGCTTTGTCTGTCTTCTACAACCATGTAAGGGAGAGCAATATTTGCCTCTTTTCCCTCTTCCTTCCTCTTACCCATATTAAGTATTTTTACAACATAGTTGAGATAATACCTACAATATGTAGCCAGAAATAAAATACTGCTTTTGTATCCCACAAAGCATGCTTAGAACTTGTCTGTTTTCAATCATACCACTAAATCTAGTCAGAACACACAAAAAAACCCCATAGAATAAGAGAAACACTGATACCATATATGGTGGCGGGAACTTAGCAACAAATAAAACTTAAAAAAAAGACAACACACAGTACTTGAACTTGACAGTGGCAAATAATTTCTCTGTAGACTAAATTACCATTTTTAGTAATGTTATCCTAGAACTTGAAAGAATACTGCCAGTTGAAATTAACTGAAGGTCTCCTCAAGAATCTCACTTAACAAGCAAAGATGAAGTCAAATCAAGCCTTTAAAGTTTACACTCTTATAAGTCTGTGGCAAAAATACAGTTGGAAATACATAAAAATAACTTAAAGGAAACTAAAGCTTAAAGTAACATCGATAAATAAATGAATGTTAAAAATATGAAATATTCAGTAAAGGCAAGACAAAACCAAAGCAAACATATCAAAGCAGATAGCTGAGGTGTCACTAAAATAGCCAGGAGCCTCTATCAAACTTTCTGTTCTAATTACCCTAAGTTCAGAAATATTTTTAAATCAGGTTAGGCACATTAAAGGCGTTGTGAAGTCTCCCAGCTGTGCTTTCTATCAACCTTTTTTCCACTATTTAACTCTCAAAAAGATGTTTTCTATCTTGCAGTACAATGCATATTGAAAAGCGTATGTGATTTATGCTGCAAGGCACCGCATGTGAGCATTCACAAGATCAGAATATGATTTATGTCACAGAAGTTAAAAATTTGACCCAATGAACAAAGGTAAAAGTTTTAACAGAGTCATCCACAGTTTAATATTGTGAAAATATGTTCTGATCCAACTGAAATCCATAGAACAACATTGATGTGGTCTGGTTTATTATCTAGCTTAAGGTTAGGAAGAAAAGTTAATTGGCTGGCTTTTAACTAAAAAAAAGAAAGTTGTATCTATTCAGTTTTTGTTCTGATATAATGGAAAATTTGTGTTACATCATTGATGAAAATTGATGGTAGTATTTCTCAAAGAAGCAGCATCCTGCCTCAACCAAAGTTATAAGGAGATTTTCCCCAAGGTCCACCACATGACACCTTTTGCATTCCTGCATAACATCCTGTACTTCTTACCATCATCCCATCTCTTAGGGAGTGGCTAAACGGTGTTATTACACCCCCAGACTGCAAAATCCACTTGCAGATCATGGCCACCACAGTGGAAGCAGAGTGAACACTCTGTATTCTGGAAGCAGACTTCAGTAAAAAATGAGTTATAGCCCTCTAAATAATGGCAATACCTAAAATTCTGACTGATTTCTCCGCTACTATCAGTAAAGTTCGATATCATAACATAAACAGAACACAGTCAGCCTCTATCATTTTAAACAGTGTTGATTAGGCCTGCTTTAAATAGATAACAATGTTGAAAATGCTGTCAGCTTTGTTTACCCCAAGTCTCTAAATGTTGCCAGGACCTGAGGAGCAAAACAACTCTTAGAAGCACTGGGACAGATTTGCAGCACTTTCTTGTGCCGATGGGAATTAAGAATGTTTGACCTATTCCCTCAAGCAACATCTTCTGCCAAGTTGGAGAAGAGTTAAAAGAGCCTTCAGTCCTTTTCTTTAGATTAGACAACATCTTCTTTCAGCTTTGTTTTGGTTTTGAATGAAACAACTGACAACCTGTTTATATCAACAGCATGGAAACAACCTAACTATCCCAAATAGTAGCTATACACAAAAATATTTATAAATAAACAGGCAAACAAACAAACCCACTACTCCCTAAAAATACAAAACCAACAAAAAATATTTTCCTCCTCAAGAAAGTCACTTCCACTTCTGGGAAACATACAATGAGAAAAGCCTTACACCATTTCTGAGAAGAGCGAATGAGTCGAAGAATTGAAGCAGGCCAAGTGCATGAAGCTCTCCTTATCAGCCTGGGGGCAATCTCATAGCAGATGTTCAAGAACTCATTGGAGCTGCTGGCACCCTAGATGTTGCCTCCTTCACCTAGGTGGAAACTTTGTTTCCACACAATTACATTTCAACATAGGTATAAGATGATGCCAAATTTGAAGTTCCATATTTTCAAATCAATTACCCATATGTGCAGCCTATAAATAGTACTTCTGCACACATTCACTTTCCAAACACCACAGGAACAGGCTTAGACTTTGGAGAAGATGTTCAGATCTTCCAGAATCAAGCTAAATTCTGCTAGAGTAAACTTAAGGGCATAAGCAATGTAAATGGCTACTAGGTTTTGGCTGGAGGTTAATATTAAGATCAAATGAACTATCAGTGAAGTTACAGACGTACATCTACATATGCTTTTCTGGATGAAGTCTCAGGTAATGCAAAGAAAGTGACCTAGTAAAGTAATGACTGCAGAAGATGGTCATTACTACAAAATCATTTCATCTCTGTCATGTGTGTGTCATATAAGGTAATAACAGTTTCTAACAGTTTCTAAAATAAAAGTTCTCCAAGTTATGGTCTACATGTTCTGCATAAGCTGTTACCAGTATCTTCAAAAGGTAGCAAAGAAAACTGCTTTTGACAGTCATCTTAAATCAACAGTGTAAGACATGCACTGCCAGTGGAGCCAAGAGCACAAATAAATAGAGGCTGAAAACCTTTCACACAGGTGACGGCTCTGGATCACAGGCAGGAGGGTATGTTCAATTTGACATTCCAAAATCCACTTAAAAGGAATTCTGACTGCAACTGCTGAAGCTCAGGGTATTTATTAAACCCACTGTGCAGAGAGGATTGTCTACTCAAAGCAAGTATTTTAAAGCATGATCTCTAATGAGATTGCTACAAAAAATCTAAGGACAAAGAAATTAAACAGCCACTCAATCAATGCAGAGGTGCCTAATAAAAACATGTTTACATAACAAAATCTGCATATTAAAACTAGTTTTAAAAGCAAAGGTCGCTCGTAGACTAGTAGACTAAGGGTACTTTCAACAGTCAAGGTAGATGGCTGCTGGTCCTATCCATTTTGTCAGCCACAAAACCCTGTGCAGAATAACCTAAAAGGCTTCAAGCTGTCATAACCCCTAACCTAGAAATTCCATTTGAGTCAGGTTTTATTTTATTTGCACTTCTGTACTGGCCCTACTCAGTGATCTCAGCTGTTGTGCTCCTTCCAACTCAAAGTTGTAAACTAAGAAGTATGTTACCCACTTCTAATCTGTTCTTTCAGTCAAACCTGCACTTCAGAGTTCTATCTCAGCTTCTTTCTTCAGAATCCAAATTGTAGGCTTTATCTTTCCCAGTACATAAACATGTCACATACATTCAACGCTAAGTTGCAGTGATCTTAAAGTAAAAAAGTTCTACGACATAGACGGATAAAACATTGAAGAAAACTAGACTGATCACTAGCAATCATTTTATGAATGTGACAAAGCTATCATTATTTTGCCATCGTATGTCCCATTTTACATATCACATTATTTTTAAGATAATTTCATGTTCAAAGGAGAATTAGATTTCCTTTGCCATCATATCACTGGAGATTTTGTAGTCTTAGTGTGTTGGCTCTGACCACCTAAAGGCTTTGCTCATTTTTAAATGTTTATTTATTTAAATGATGATAGTTTTCCTAACTTTCTGTTGGTAATTTCGTAAGGCATTTAAGCTGCTGACATAATTCTTGGGAGTGGCTCACAAACAGACATAGAAGAGCAAGTTCTTGGCGAGAAAGATACCCCAAGAACATAACATTTACTGTTTCTCATCATAACACCTAAGAAAGTACCCAGTTATAGAAACTGTCATGAAACTATGAGGAGATTCAGTTACTGACTTCCATGTTGAGAACTCCACCATCTGGATGGAATCCAAGTGCTACTTTTCAATTTTAGAATATAAATCAACTACCTAATATTTCTTCTAAGAGCCAAACCCACAATCTAGCTCTGTCTACGTAGGATCCAATCCCAACTACCACCATAACACACCTTTTCTCAGAGAAAAAATACATGACAATAACGAGCAACTGCAGTTCTGCGTGACCTTTTCAAGCATACAGTTTTGCTTACTCCAAGGTGAAAACAAAGATAATTAGAGGTTGCTTTATAAGTAGCAGATCTAAATACAGGACTTCTACGCCATTCCTCTTCAAAGCCCTAAGGGCCCAGCAGTCAGTAAGAAGACAGGAATACTTCCTCTTCCTTCAAACTGCTCTTGCAGACGATTTTTCTTTAAGCAGGCTGTCAAAAATGAAAAAGTGTATGTATTTACTTCAGTTCTTTCTGTTCTAAACCTTCTAGTCCATCTGTCTGTCTGACAAGATCCATCAGATGACCACAAATCCTTGCTGGACATATCTGTTGACCAAGTGATCTGTACAGTTTTATTTCATTTCAGAGAAACTAACTCCTTCCTAAGATGTTTCTGTTAGCTATCCTATGCAGATAATTCCACTGAAATTTTAGTTCACTAGAAGAGTTAAACACTGTGGGGGAAAAAAGTGTAACTATTCAACCATTACAGACAAAAGAAAGTACAGTCTGCAGCTGGCTTGCATAAAACTTATAAAATCAACCTGTACAAATCAACTATATATAGCTAAATACAGAAATCATCATGTGCTTATGCATTTGTACTTGAAAATCGAGTGCAGAAAAAAACAACAAGAAGGGGGTACATGACTACTGGGGATACTAGCATGAAACTGAGATCCCAAGGGGAATTTCAGAAGTCTGATGATAGACTAAGCAGCAGCATATATGGTACAGTAACAGTTGTCACAAAGGAGCACTGCTTCTCCAATGTCATTGCTCTATTGTACCTTGTAGAGGAACTGCCAATCAATCTTTCTTTCTTTAAAAATTGTGGGAAAGGTAAAAGAAGACACAGCTTCCTTGCAATACCAAAGAATGCACAGATCCAAGCTGCTTGCTCTTTTCCCAGAGAATTGAGAGAGCGGTAAGGCAGAAGAATTTGTGAAGTGACAAGCAACTGAGCACACAATGTAGCTCCCTTTATTTTGTAATCCCCGTATCTAGATGAATAGTAATTCATAATTTCAGAATAGGCTATAAAATACAGACTGGCAAAAGCAAAGGTATCCTATTCAAGAATTTGGAATGTAGAATTTGGAGTAACCATACCATCCTCCAGAAGAAAAATACAATGATTTCACCTGCCATGCTATCAATTAAAAAAAAAAGTCCACTTTGTATAAAGATATTTGTGAACTTATTTTTAGCATGTTGTGGTGAGAAATATTTTTCATTGTCACCAAATTGTTGTTTCCATGGAAATTTTCTCACTAAACTCCTGTTTTATTTGTCCTTACATAGAAGAAAAATTTTTTTAACGTCTAGTTATATAGTCACAGTCAATTCAGAAATCTCACAGAATAATGATTCTGTGGACAGGAAAGGAGAGAAGGAAGAAAACAAGGTTAGAAGGGAGAAAGGATGGGAGGGGAGGGAGAAAAGCAGGAAAAGAAGAATAAAAAGAAAGGGAAGGAGGGACAACTTCTGCTTCTAAACACAACTGATTAAGCTCCAACACCCTGCTCTTCAAGTGAAAAAAAACCAAAACCACCATAGATGTGACTATAACTAAACATGTGTCTTTGTTCTAAAGCAATACATGGAGAGTAATACAGTCAGAATTTAAAAAAAAAAAAGTGAGCAAGAAAGCAGTGACTGGAAGATAACATTGAACTAAGTAAGTAATGAGACCCTAAAATTTAAAAAAAACCAACCAAAAATATAAGTTAATAATGAAGCCTTGAAGACACAAAGGTCACAAGAACTTATGGTATATCAAGCAGACCTTTATATAAAGTCTTGAACCCTTTCCTCAATCTAGTTTTGTTTACTGAGGCTATAAAATCCTGCAGGTTAACAGGTTCCTAAGACTATGGGTTTCAAGTACCTGCTATGCCTTGAAGTGCTGTGAAGAATGATGGTACTAGCATGGTTCAATAGCTTCAGCACAGCATTAGGATTCATTTGTCATTCTCCTTCCAGAACCCGGGAGAAAAAAACTCTTTATCACAGCCAGAATTATGTAGTAAGCATCCTAAACGCTAATATGCACCAGCCTAAATGTTGGAATGAGTGTGTCTCTTTCTAGCTGTGCAGCTCTGCAGGAAAGTTTCATACCTACAATGTAATGTCTGTTCCCTCATATGTACTGATCCAGTAGACTGTCTCTTGTGCAGCTGAAATACTGTAGCAAGGATTAAAACTTTTGACTGCTAATATTTTTAAGGCCTTAAAACACAGAAATGTTACCCAGAGAAAACAACTGTATCAGGCCAGGGATGCATAAGCTATTAGAGCACATATTTCGACATTGCACTAGCTGCAATTCCTTAACTTTCCATGCGAAACTGCCTCTCTAGTTTAGATGTGCTATTCATATTTCTTCTTTTCACCCAAGACCACCCATCATCACACAAGACACTTAATTTAAAAAGTGATCTAACGGTTTCCAACAAGACCTATTAAAACTTTGGCAATTCAGAAAAAACGACTGAGGAAGTATGGATTTTTTTTCAAATTAGCAAGGAAATAAAACAAGGAATTAAATGAACTGAAGACAATATATCATAAAACAAGTAACTTCAGAAGTGCTATTTAAGTCAGAAGTAGTCTTTCACAGGCAAATAGTAACTGTCACACTGCAAGAAACAGAAGTACTTAAGTCTCATGAGTGAGACTTTATTTTCTTCTCTATGTTACATATATGATGAAAAGTGACAGAGACATTTTTTTTGTGTGGAAATTATAAAGTGTGCTGATTAGTTAAGCATGTAATAATGAGGTTATGAATTCCTAACATGCTGACAGAAATTTAGGTGTCTAAAAAAACATTGCAGATTAATTTTCCCTTCAGCTTCTTTCATTTATTTTTTTCCTATGATAACTGAGCATATGGAGATTAATTTAAGTGTGGGAGTGACAGCGTGGATGTCTAATTAATTGCCCTAGAAAATAAAAAATGTTTCTGCCTTACTCATAGAGGCCATTTGGCTGAAGTTTTGCCTTTCATTATCAAAATCTGGATGTAATATGGAGCATTTGATACAAAAAACTGAACAAAAGGCAGAAAAATCTAGTTAAGAACCTGATGCAGCCATTAGCTAGGATTTCAAGCTGGAGTAGATAAGCTGTGCTGTCACGTTTGTGTGTTGGTTACTGCTTGGCAGCCACTGAAGAACTACAAATACGAACAGGTACAAGTAAAAAGAATCATAAATCAATAAATAACAAAATAGTATAGTCAAACAGACATACAGATGACTTATTTTTCTCACTTTTAGCAGAGGACATTTTCAGAACAGATAAGGCTAAAGCAGAATGTGGTTTGTCTCCATTATATGTCTCAGACAGATACTAGATTTACATTTCTAAGGCTGTGGTCTCCATTCATTAATTCTGGTCTTATTTTTCCCTATCATGAATTTTCCAATAGCATAAACAATCTGGCGGATAATTTTTAGAAAAGCACTTCCTGAAAGTACTTCAGTGCTATGTTTCCTATGCTACAGGATTTTGTCTGAAGCCATGCTAATGGATGCTCTCATTGCTCTCATTACTCTGTGAGAAAGTCTCCTCTTCCATTGAGAATATATTCAAAGGGTTTTAAGGCTGTTAGTTGACAGAAAGGTGTTTCAGTGATAAAGCAGCAGGAGAGAGTCTTTGAAAAATATATCCAAACTATGTGGTGGTCTCCGTCACATTTAAAAATTCAGACCATTATACAAATGTTGCTTGAAAACAGATTCAATGAATAAATACTGCACTATAGACAGAACTCTTGCACAACTACATAACTTGGCAGTGAGATTCTAAGGAACTTAGTAGTGAAAGACCAAATATCTTATAAGATAAGTCAGGTACTATCCGTCAAAAATGGAAACTTCAGTTCTCCCCTAAAGTCTTTCAGTGTAATTCTGCAGAGGTATAGCCCCCATAGGATTATACTGTCTATGAAAGACAATTTATATCTGGTTCTAGTCTTCAGAAGTAATACTATTTTTTTCTTCTGTGTTTTCCATTTCCAAAAGACACAATCCAATGAACCCAAATGAAAATTTGCAAGTCTGACATCAAACACCCAGAGTTCAGAACACTTAAGTGTGTCTTAAATATCAGGGTAAATGAATGATGAGAAGGCAAGCAGTTTAACCTAAGAATTGGCATAAAATCAGTGGGGGGAAAAAAGGAAATAATAGATATAATATATCACGGAAATCTTTTGTATGGGTAAAGCAAATTGTTTAATTGTAAGGTAATACCATCATTAAACAGGGAGTAGTAATTATACCAAACTGTATTCATAAAAATACACCCCTGTTATTATCTTGTAAAATGAAATTTAATGACTGAACAATATATGAAACTTAAAGTCTACAAAAGGATAACAAATATCTCTCTGCAGATTAGATTTTATCTCTAAAAATAATTACTGTAAACTTTATTAAGGAGGTCAGAAACTTAAAATTTAGAGAATTTAGAGAAAAAAATATTCTATACACTGTTGATACATATTTTCCTTCACTACATCATCTTTTACTCAAAACAACATTAAACCCATTTTTGGAATATGTATTAGCTATAGAGGAAAACAAATATCAAGGAAGTCAAGAACAAAATGTGGATAACTTTCCCCGGGCTGTTCTTTAGACTGCTAGAAGTCTGACTCTGTCATGCTCTTTCTGGGTGAATACTGTTTCATTTGTTTATTTACTATACTGGTACTATCTAGCATTTACTGAATTAGGTTTTTTTAAAGCTGTTGTACTGATAGTCCATTAGAAGGCTGTTCCCTTTTTAACTACAATAAAGAGTCAATGTGTTGTCTTATCAATTTACATGAATATTATTTTAGCACATCTGAGTCTCATCAACCTTAGATATGTCTTCCACAGTTTACACAAATATCACTTCTTACTCCTTCTTGCATTTGACTTTGGTAATACAAAAGTTCTCTTTCTTCAGGGAAACATGACTATATTTTAAAGATCTTTTTTGGCTTTGCAATCAGATAAATCATAAGTGATGCATGGAATATACCATAATATAGGAACACTATAGAAGAAAATAATGAAAACATCAAATACTAAAAATTATTTCTCCAAATATGTTAAATATATAGCAAAATATGGTGACTATTCTGTAACGGGTTGTATTAATTAAACAGATCCTCCAGCCCTCAGCTGAATGTACATAATTTAGATATCACAATGGAAAAAAAACCAAAACATAAACCCAAAAACTAAATAAGAATACATTCCAATGTGCAGAACACCTTGAAGGAGAAAATATAAATGTTATAGTAAACTATTAAAAAAAATCTACCCCTCAAACCCAAAACAAATATTTTTGAGGGAAGGCAAAGTTCTTACCTCAGAATTATGACAACAATGAGAAACCCCACACACCAAAAGTATTACAAGATGGGACAAGAGTAGTATTGCAGCTTCATCTCTGAATTTCCTGGCATTATGGGTTTGAGAGAGATATTTTATCTTACATTTGCTTGTCTGTCAATTTAATGTTTCAAGTAGTTTTATCTAACAAAAAAAAGAGGAAAAGATCAGGGGGACAAACACCTTATCTATACAACACATTGTATTTTCTGGCTTTAGGGGTTTTGATTAACTCTTTCTGGTTTAATTTCTTATGGCTAACATCCACTGTTTACCACAAGAGTTCTGTTTCCTTTTAAAAAAAAATAACAAAATTTTGCATCGTTCCCATATAAAATCAACAGTTCTCATAACATTTTTCTAAAATGCATATTTTCACTTGCCTTCTGAGGAAAATAAAAATGGATGTGGTTATGCTTGAGGAAAAGATCAGTTATAAAGGAAAGAACAAATTTTTTTTAGGTAACAAACTGGGTTATTCAATGCTAACAGAATTTACGCACGTTTTACTTTTAGTTGATAATTTTAAAAGTTTGGTGATTTTTCCTAAATGTAATACTGACTTAGTGTTTTAGCTGACATATATTTAGATCACAGTTTCCTTCTACACAAAGTTATTTTTATGTATATGTACATGTATATTTTTATATACTTTATTTTATAAACACCAACACTATATATTTGAAGAGAATTTTTAACACTTTTCTGACTGTCAACATTTCCCTATACTGCAGCAGAGCATCATGGACTTCCACAGAACCACATAAAGGTGGAAGGCAAACATATATAAAGCAATTATTAAGATCAAAGCTTAAGTCTCAGTGTCACCCAGGTCTTAGTGTTGTTTTCAAAATAAGCTGTGATAGTGCTGGCAATTTGACACTGCATCCCAAATTTTATTCTTAAGAAGCTCTAGTATGGGACTCACAATCATGTTCATAGCATGGCTGGTTGGTTTAGCAAGAAAGTATGCAATCTCAGGGGATTTTAGTCTTAACTGAGTCTATCAATCAGAACCACGACCTATAAACGCAGTGGAACTCAATCCAGGACCATGTTCTGCAAGCCTTCTGTGTGCCCATATCCAGTTCCTTGCAGTTGGCTCCACTGGACTCAGACGTACTTCACTCATGTCGTTGCTCAAGATCATTTAATTTACTTCATAAGATTATTCACCTTGATTCAAGTTTCTGCACTTTAATTACTGAAAGTTGTTAGCAAATGTTGCACTAATTAAACAATTTGTATTCATTAAAAATCACTGGTAATGCATTTTAAAACTTGGTTCTCCTAGTGTCTTTTTCTACTTTTGGCTTCTTGGTATATATTTTCCAGTTCAGTGGCAATTTAACAGTAATGTCTGGTAGATTAAGAGAGTCCAGAAAATCATGCAGAGAACTTCACCGTACATACCCACTGTTAGCTTTCTAAAAGTTAGACATTTAAATTTAAACTACTCACCCTTGTTTGACTCCAGAACTAAAAGAGATATACAGACAACTGCAGATTTACCCTAAATGTTAAATTTAGAACGATATATATTGCAGCTTCTCACTACTGCCATAAAAGGAGACTAGGGTTACTAGTACAGGTCCAGATGTGTCCCATGAGGATAAATCCCATCAGGCTGACAAAAGGAGAAACACCACACATCAACAGCACAAAATGCAAATTTATTGCCCGATGCATAAATTCCATGAGATGCTCTTGGTTTTGTTTTGGTGTTTTGTTTGGCAGGAAGTGTGGGAAAGGTGTTACTTGGGGAAAAACATGAAACTGAATTATATGTGAAAGAGAGAATACAGAAAGGGAAAAGTGGCAAAAGGAGTCATGCACAACAGCAAAAGAAGTGGAAGAGTGTGGTTCAGTACAATGCAGAGCTGGGCAAGTCCTAAAGAAAGAACTCTGCAAGATCCCAAAAGAGCCTGCCTTTACTGTTTCTGAAACTGCACTATGATGTGACTGAATCCTTGTTTGCTTCACCTCTGCATTTTCCCTATGTAGAGGAGTATGAACATTTGTGTCATCTTCATTATAAAATAGAAGTCTCCTCTATATTTTTAGCCCAGTGCCATTACAAGTACTTCTTCAGAGACATGTATTCCTGCAGAGACTGATCTGCTAACAGTAAGTAAATATGCATTTTCAATGCATGTAGCCAAAACCTGCACAAATGTGCAAAGACAGTGCTCCTCAGATGATTTGGACCTGTGGATTATCACCTGGACTTAATGTTTTTAAGGGGTGTTAAATACACTGTCAAGAACATCTCATAAACTTACTCCTAACCATAGCCCAGCTGATGGGCCCTTTCTGATATGCTGGTGGACTGTTCTGAGTGAAGGGTTGGTCATTCATAAGCTGTTGCTGGAGCTTGAGGACTTGAACGTGAAATGCACTGAGAACTGGCTGAAACAGTAAAAAAGACCTAATTTTTTTTACTATCAGGCTGAGTGAAATGCAGAAGATAATCAAATTTAAGATTGATTTTAAATCTAATATGAAAATAAATCTAAAAGCCTTTTGCGGGGATTCATCTTTAAATCTCTTTTAGTAATTCAAGACTTTTTTAGAAACATAGGTGTCAGTTTTAGTAATCATTAAGTGTGTGGATCTCTCACTGAATCCAGTCAGAACTGAAGATAACAAAAGTGTTGGTGTTTGGATTGCTCTCATGCACAAAATATTTTTATATCTTTTAATCCTCTTCAGTCCTAAACCAAACTGCCTTTATTGCTGCATAACATGTAGCCTGAAATTAACCTACAGCAGTCCTATTACTAGATGTGCCCAGAACTTGATATATATAAACTCTGGTGGTTCAATGCAAGCCTGCCACGTTATCCAGTTAACAAAAGGGAATTTAGGCAGAGGAAAAACTTATTGATTTTTTTCTATTACTACATAATAGGAATAGAGTTGATGTCACAAGAACTTAGTTAATTTTCCTCATTTTTATGAGCTAGTAATCAACATTTAAACTCTCTTAAAAAGTTTGTTCCTGCTCACCTTAATATTTATAGTTGTAGTATTACCTGGTAAGAGAGACAGTGCCCTAGTCAAGACTTTCTTCTTTTCACTGTTCAGAATCTACAGCTAAGTAGTCTAAACATACTTGATTTTACATAAACACAAGTATAAACATTTTATATAATACCTTCACTATAATTTACACTACTGTGAAGGGTGATTATTTTAAGGCTTTGATATTTTATAACTGCACAATTTCATAGATATCCAAATTTTGATCTTGGCAGTCTTCAGATCCGGTATTTGTAATCTGGAAACGATTATTCCTGAATAAGGCTTGCAAGGCTGACCCCAGAGTCTTATGTATCTGGATTAGGTCATTATTGGTATTTTTTAAATGCAGTTTTAAACAGGTAGATATTTTTCTTAATATCTGAAAAAAAAAAGATTATATGATTTAGAGCTGTATCTGACCAACAAAAAAGAATAATTTATTCAAGTGTGTTTTGGTCATTGTTTATAATTTGAATGCTTAATTCTTGATTAAGGCAGTGGGAATAAGATAGTGATTTTTTTTCTGATACTCCTCCTTGAAGGAAATGCAGAATGGGAGCTATTAGCTCTAATGACTCTTAAATGTTTCAAAACCGTCTTGAACAATCGCCAAGAGGCAGAGATGTTAATGTTTGCTGAATGAACCTAAGACTTAACTGAATTATCTATTTTCTTATCCAAAGGACTTTGAAGTAGCATCGCTGAGAGACAATTTATTGTTCTCTTCAAGACAATTACCCAACACAGGGGAGAGAAAGGAGGGGCTACATTTACTCTTAGTAAAACGAATTTCTGTGAATCAGGAGTGTGACTCAGACTGGTCAGTGATGTTGATGTTAGCCTCAGAGAGAGATAGCTTGGTTATCTGTGTTGCTTATCTTGGGGAGGGGAGAAAAAATAGACTAAACCCTTGTCGCTTGATCACGGAAGAGCGCATCACAACATTACAATTTGTGAACCAGATATTCAGTCAGCATGAATTGGAATGGGCCCATACAAACTGTGAAATCAATGAAGCTACACAAAGTAACATCAGCTGATGAAAGGCATTCAAAGACCACAACTTCATCAGACAAGTCCAGCAGAGAAGCCTTAAAGTGCAACTCATCTAAAATTACTGATGGTAGCATAAATAAGATGAACTAATACTTTTTATTTTAATGCAGAATTGCACATACCATAAATCCATGCCCCTCCCCCGCCGCCCCCATTGTACCTTTGTACATGGGTAATTGTAATGGATACTCCCATATTTTGAGTTTTGGGTGACAGGTGAACTGCCTGACCAATATATATCAGTATCAACAACAGGCACTGAGAGATGAAGGCTAACAGCAGCTTCAGGGAGATGGGTAACAGCAGTGTTACTTGTAATGAACCCTCCTTGTGAACTGGAACAAATTACTTTCAGGACAGCCTTACTTCAGACTTTAGCCATCGTTTAGGAATTCAACCATTAGGTGGAAGGGATTTAGCCATAAGGGAGAATTGGGGAAGCAGTATATAGGAAAAGCCACTGCAGTGGATGTAGCTGCGTGTTCACTGTACATATGCTTGATCTCTAGTGGTTTGCTATTTGCAGAGTAATAGAACACATTCATTTATCAGTCATTTCCCTCTTTCAAAGAGGCAGACATACTGTCTCATCACATCCATACCTGTTTCTATTAATTTATGTTTTATGAATAAAAAGCTTTCTAAGCATATTTTTCCTGCTTTTTACAGCAGTATAAAGTATGGTTATCCTACTCTGCTCTCTCTTTTTTTTTTTNTTTTTTTTTTTTTTTTTATCCTGATGTCTCATGCCTGATCCAAGTCCTTTAATCGGTCAGGTTCTCCAACAATTTCAGGATTTTATGTTTTGTTTTTTTCTTTGTATGCAAACATCATGCCTTTTTTTCATGAAATATCTTTTTACTCTTTCATCCAATCTGGGTTTGTAACACTGCTGTAAGAACATGTAACAAAGAAACAGTTAACATACAAAGTCCGGTGCATTTTTTTTCTGTTATATTTTAGATATAATATAAATGAAAAGGTGATTTGTGCATGAACTGTTGCTTTCACATTCCTTTGTTCATTTATTTTTTACCTTCCACCATCCTAATCTTGTAATGGTGCAGGAAAAGAATATAAAAATAGAGGAAAATAAATGATGTGAGGGAAATGGAATAGAGGGGAAAAAAATCAAGTATTTTAAATTATCTCATGCATTCACAACAGTAAACACATTATGCACAAATCCTGAGCTTCTGAACAGTCAAGAGAAAGAATTTTGAGCTGATAAAAATGCAAATGTTCACAGATAGGCCTCTTTCCTTAAGGAGGGGTGGGCGATTTCAGAATGAATTGGGTGATGTTGTCTTTCACAAGGTCATTGCTAGGCTGGTGGGTGGATGATGGAGCGACTTGGTCATTGTGAGGCCTAGGAGAAGAATGAGAGGTCAATCGTTTGCTCATCTAGATGGCTGCCTAGTCTTTTAGGCAACAGATTGATCAGTTAGCATGCAGGATACTGGACCCATCACAAGACGTAGCCTTCATGGCTCAGCAGGAAATGGGGCAGGGCCCCAGCC
Source organism: Piaya cayana (assembly GCA_013389865.1). Classification (NCBI taxonomy): domain Eukaryota; kingdom Metazoa; phylum Chordata; class Aves; order Cuculiformes; family Coccyzidae; genus Piaya; species Piaya cayana. Next base: position 33,788 of record WAAB01002890.1, on the reverse strand, counting down.
AGAAGCAAGAGGAACAGGAATCTTCTCCAGGGTGGGCTGCAGAGCATGGTCAAACAGCAGTAGTGGGCTGAGAAAGCCGACGGGGGGATGTAGCTGCTATGGAAAACGTTTGGCTCTGGAATCTTCAGAAATGGGTGTGCCCCCACACAAATATTTTCCCAACTTCTTGTGCTTTCTCCAGTTCAGTATTTTTTTTAACAGGATCAGCACTAGCAGAATAATCAGTAAATCACTTTTTAAAAAAAAAAAAACAAACAAACCAAACTCAGATTATGTGCAAACCAGGAAAAGTCTGATTTCTACTTTCTTTTGTCTAGTCAAGCCCATCATGAAATTTTGCCAAAAGGCCCCTAGTTCACTCGGGATGGGAAGCTTGTTACTCAGAACTTGGCGGCCTTACTTATTTTGTACCAAATATTATAATGATCCCAATAGTCCAATTCACATGCCTTATGTTAAAAGTCTCATAGTAAGTAGATCGGTTTCAGGCAACCCACTTACATTCTCTGTGACACATTTTCTGCCTCCGTTAAAATGTATGTATGACATTTCTGTTGTTAGACTGTTGGTCATGGAATGACTTGAGCTATTGTCACTGATTTGTCAAGTCTGGCCTTTCCAAATTGTCCACAAACCATGCCGAATTTTCCTGAAATGGTAATGTTTCTTCAAAAGTAAAATGAAAGACCTCCAGAAATATTTCTTTGTGCATCTTGGTTTATAGGACTGGTGACCTACATTACATGGAATGTTTTCTGTTAGTTAAGTGTCCTAACCTTTACAAACAGAAAGAGTGCCTGTCTTCTCACAAAACCCAGGAAAAGTGTTGTAGCTCAAGGATGATTTTGGAAAACATTTTAAAATCATCTAGGACAAGATTCTGTAGAGCTAGTTGAAATTTCTTCTAACTTTCAGTTAACATGTTGCATGATTTTGTGCAATCTTCGAGTATCAGTGCAACAGGAACATTAAATAATAACTGGTTTTACACCTGGAAAAATGTATCCACTTAAGAGTATTCTACTATAGCAGTATCTCGAAAAATTAGCATTGATATATCTCTCTCCCATCTTTCCTTCCTTCCTTCAAAGAAAATAGGATATTCTTCCCATTTCATAAACAAAGAAGTGAAGCACAACCTACCTATCTTCTGTCAGGACAAAAGGAAACAGGTACAGACATGTACCCAGACTGCAATGCGTTAAACACATCAGCTCGTCCTTAGCTTTACCAAAGCTAATTTTGTCTGCCTGAGAGCTAGGAGATATGACAGAACTGTGCAGAACGCATCTGCCAGTCTTACAAAGCTGTATTGAAAAATACAATTTCCAAGTGCCTGGGGAAGCCTCACTGAGCTACAGCAATCAGTGCAGAGGAGGGTGCTGAACTGCAGGCAGAATGCAAGAGAATGTTTTATATGTGCTTAGGTGCTTAGATAGTTTTATATCCTCCTCCTTGGAAGAAATGCAAAAAAAATCTCAACAGAATAGTCTGCAACATTGCTCACCTCGGTATTTTGATTTTTTCAATTGACCTCTAGATGTGGAGAGGTAAGGTAGTATTTTTAGCAACACCCAAAACGGGCAGGAGCCAATTACTGTGCACAGTGTCTTGATTGCCTCTCTCCAACAAGGAGAAAAATGTAATAGGCATTCAGGTAAGAAAGAATGAGACAATGAAGCTCAGGCAAGCCATGATAATAACGTAGTTAGGATGATTTATTTATTTGGCAGTCCTTTTGGGCCGTTTTGTGCTGACTTCATCCTGTTGCTTTAACCCTTTTGGCTCCGCATCATCTCTGCTCCGCAGCAGTGGTGACACACGAGCTTCTTTGCTTCGTGTCTTTTGCAGCACTGGCTGTGGCAGCAGTGGGATTTGAAGGATAACAAAGGAGAAGGAGGGTATTTATGGCAGGCTCGAAGGAACCGGGCAGCCCGTGGCACAGCTGGCCAGTTCCTGCAAAGAGATGCCCGGCGGAGGGGTGGGGAAGATGCCAAAACAAGGCTCAAGAAAATATAACGTGGCTGTAGTTGCGTTGTGGTTTATGGATGGTTATTTTTTTTCATTCCGGGTGTGGGGTGATCTGCTGCGTCGGCAGAGAACTGAAATTGGGGTCTTGTCTTTCCAGTTTCATTCCCAGCCCTGTTATTTCCTTCCCCGGACAACTCAATTGGGTTTTCTAACCCCGACAATTTTTCCTTCTCCAACTGAAGGCTGGAGACGCTGAACACCTACCCCACCACCCCAAACACACACACACCTCCCCCGGCCTCCCCTGCCCCAACCACACGTTCGCCCTGCCGCCCACCCCAGGGCATCGGCCAGAGCGCAGCCCGGGGATTCGAACCCACGGCTCCCCCGCAGCCAGGGCGGGACCGCGCCCCGCGCGCGCCCGCGGACCGTTAGGGCGGCCCCGCCCCTCGCCGCGGGGGGTAGGGGGCGGACAACGGGCGCGCGCCCCCGGCCCCTCTCAGACACGCACACGCCGCCCCACCCCGCCGGAGCCGCTCGTGGCAAAGTCATCGACCCCCTCCCTTAACACC
>WAAB01002890.1:0-29555 GCA_013389865.1 Piaya cayana | reverse complement strand
GCCCGCCGCGCTCCATCAAACGCCGCGGCCCCGCCCGCCGACGTCATGGAAACAAACGCGTCAGCCTCCCCTCCCGCCAGTGGCCGGCGGGCGGTGCTCGGCCCCGCCCCCTGGCGGGCGCCCCGCCTATCGCAGCCCCGCCTCCCGCTCCCCCGTTGAAGGGGCTGCACGTCACCGCCCCCCACCCCGCTCTCACTCCCCCCCCCCACCTTTCCCTGCCGCGCGAGGGGCCCCGTCACGTGACCGGCGCTCCGGGGGCGGCGGGGAGCGGCGGCTGCGGCACCGGGAGGGGCGGGGGCGGCGGCGAGAGAGCGAGTGAGCGACCGCGAGGGAGGAGAAGGAGGAGGAGGAGGAGGGAGTCTCGCTGCGCCTCGCCTCGCCCCGCCCCGCCCGGCGGCTCCCGTAGCGGTTGCTCTGCAGCGCCGGGGCTCGGTGCGTGCGGGGGGAAAAGAAGGCGGGACGGCCCCCGGGGGAGCCGCGGCGGCGGCGGCAGCAGCAGCAGCAGCAGCGCCCTCCGGGACGGCGAGTAGTGGGTTCGTGCCGGTGAGGCGACGGGGGCGGGGCGGGCGCCCCCGCTCTCCTCCTTCCTCCTGTTCCCCCTCCCTCCCCGTTTCGATCGCCGCTGCCCCCCGCCCCCTCTCCGCCGCGGGGACCCGGCGCGAGCGGGCGGCTCCGCGGGCGCCTCGTCGCGGCCGGCAGCGAGGTGAGCGCGGCGGGTCGCCTTCCTAATCGCGGCGGNCGGCCCCCCGCCGGGTTAAGTAGCCGGGATTAGCCCGGTAAGGCTGCGCGACACCGGCAGCCCGGGCGCCCCCGCAGCCTCCCGGGCCGCCTCCTTCTCCCTCCCCGGGGCGAGCGTCGGCGGCCGCTGCGGGTTCGTTTTCTCGGTGCCTTGGCCGCGGGGCTCGTCGACCGGCGCGGGCGGGGAGGGGGATGCGGCGCCCGGCCGGCAGTCGCGGCGCGGCCGAGCGCGGAGCCCGCTCCGCCGCGGGAAGCGCCTCCGACGGCGGTGGCGGCGGTGTCGTCCGCGTCCCGGCGGCGCGGGTAACCTTTGGATGCGCCACCACGTGAGTTGGGGAGCGGGCCGGAGCGCCGGCGGAGGGGCAGCTGCGGGAGGGAGGGCGGGCTCCGCGCCGTCGGGGCTCGGGCTTGCCTGCCCGGTCCCTCGGGCCGTCGGAAAAGACCGGGGTCGGAAAGGTTTCGGGTCTCGTGGGAAGCTGATGGAGGTGTTGGGGCGCTCTTCGGGAGCGTTTCTCTTAGCGCGGTGTGAGCGGTGCTTGCCGGAGGTGGGGTGGTGGTGTTCGCCTGGCCGGGAGAAGCCGCTGGAGATCGGGAGCTGGGGGTGAGTCAGTCCCAGGTTTTTCAACCTGAGGGACAACAGCGTTGCACAGCGTTAACAGAGGTCTATGCAGTCTTTGCGTGTTCCACACTTAACAGAAAGCCTCTGTGCTTTTTTTTCCGTTTCGCTTTTTAAAATGTGTGAGATGAGGGAAAGGTACATGGTAACAACACTTGGGAGTTGTTTCTTTTTTTCCTTTCAATTTAAGATCCCTATTAGAGAAATTCTTGGTTATCTGTTACAGCGTTCTTAAATTTGTAAATTTAGGTGCTGTGGGTTTTTTTTTTCGAGGTGTGTTTAAAAGGAGCTGGTGTTAATGCCTTATTCCTTGTCTTCTGAGCATGTGTTTGCATTGGTGTCTGGCTTTGCAGCGTTTGAGAGGTGACTAGCTACAGGTTAATGTTCTGATAATGTCCCTTAACGTGTCCCTTCTTGGAAGCGAAGTCCCAACCCAGCTGTACCTGTGAAACATATCTTGCATCATTAGTGATTGGCAATCTTTGCTTGCTGAGGGGAGAAGCAGAGCTTGTCTTTGGAAAACCCCTGCCTGTTCAAAAGATTCTGCGTCTTTAAAACACACAAGTCTTAATGAACTTAAGTTGAAGTAGTGTTTTTAGGTCCTCTAGAAAAGTCTTGGCCAGGTAACTTGCACACTCCTTGGTTCATCATGCACTGTATTCAGGTGGTAACTGTAACTCTAGACAGTGCCTTTTTTCCCCCTCATGTTCGAGCTTTTCAAGGATTTGTTCCAAACATCACAAATTGTGAATTCCGGTAGAAGTAAACTTGTGTATCTTTAAACCATTGGCTCTTTTGGCAGGAATAGCTTCCAATGTACTAGGACTTTAATACTTATGGCATAATGAATGGAAACTCTCGGTGTCAGTGGAAAAAGTGGTCACTGAATTCAGTGAGGAGGAAAAAAACCTCTTACACTTCAGTGTGAAATTTTCAGTTTTGAACAGCTTTGTTGGGTTTGGTGTGTTGCTGCTCTTTCTGTTCAGTATGGTAACCCACCCAGGCTGGGTTTTCTGAAGAAAAAGGGGATGCAGTGCTGTGTACAGACACTTGCAGGATTTCCTGTCAATGTTATTATCTTGCTGCTGAATTGCAACATAACTACTTCAATTCATTCCAAGTAAAATGCTACTTATGATGTAGATAACTACAATGATACAAGTCAAAACTAATTTTAAGGGGAATTGTGGTGGTACTCTGTGTATGCACACATACAATGACTCACTATTGCATATTAAGCAGATGTGCTTGGGAACTTTAAGCAGAAAACAAGCTAGTGTCACATTAGCATTGGGCAAGTTATGTGTTGGCTTCTTACAAAGTTGCATTACATGCAGGTCATGATATAAGCAAAGGATTCCCATTTGTGTAATATATAATCAGCTAATAATCTGCAAGTGATCCTAACAATTTAAATGCTCTGCAATCAAACGTTAGAATCTCATTTGGAAGGTGACTCTTTCATGGATTCAATATAGAGAACTTCTTTCGGCTATTAAAATTGAGAATCTCTAAACCTGTTGTGGAAGCTTAACAGGAAGCTGAGAGACATATAAATGTCCTGCAGCTTACAATTGCAAAGGCCCAGTAATTACTTTTTTTACTGTTTTGTGTTTATTCAGAATAAAGAGAGTATGAAAAACTGGAGACAGTCATAAGATGAAGATATTAAGAAGGAAGAAATGTAGGTTGGATCTGCTAAACTGCCCTCAAAAACTGATGCTGTGGAAGAATTAACTTGGCCATTATTTAAGGTTTTAGAGCTAGGGACCCTTAATAACTGACAAATTCAAAATGGGCTTGGTAAAGCAATCAATAACATGCTATAGCAAGCAAGTCTCCCTTAACATAAGGGTGGACAAGATAACCTGAAGTATCTTCTAACTCAAATTTCTTCCATTAAGGTAGACTAAATATTAATGGCACTGAGCATTCTTTACCACTGAAATCTGACCTCAGTGATGTCTTTCAGTGTTTAAACTGTTCATTTTAATATATATTCCCTTCTGGTTTTAAGGGAAAATAGTGCAATAAGGATGCATATTTTGCTCAGAGTTGAAGGCTGGTTTCAGTTAGCAGAATTTAATGTAATGAAGAATAATGAATAGCCATGATTAGCCCAAGGCATTTAAATGTAAATATCCTTTGAGAAATAAGGAAGGCTACCTGAGTCTACAGCAGATTTTGTTATAGAAAAGTATGCTTAGTTTCCTCCGAAATTAATAAAATTGCAATAATATTCTTAAATTTGTACTCTTTGGTGTTCTCAACTAGTCTTAAAATTAATAATAATAATAATAAAACTTGTTAAAAGCTGCTACTCAGGAGATAATGATCTTTCTCAGTAGAGTATTTTAATTAAAAATAAGATAAAATCTAGGACTTGTGGTATTGTGTCTAAAAAGCTAAGATTAGCTCTGCCTGCTGGCTTGCTATAATGTGTACGACACTCTCAAGTAGAGGGTTTTTTTTTATTCAAACCTGTTGAATTTTCTTTTGAAAGTAACAGTTTTATTGCTCTTCACTCAGTTAACTGATTGAAGGACAAGGAGGCCAGAGGACAGGAGGCAATACTGCTGTCTGTTTGAAAAAGAAAACAACCTTTGACGTATGTAGAGGACAGAAATTTCTCACAAGCATTAGGAATAACTAATTAGCTCAAAATAGCTTGTCTTTACATTTGGATTTCTTCACTTTTAAGTAACTGTCACTAATGTTATTTTTCTCCTGGATTTGGCTTCAAATTATTGAAAAGGCCATGCTCAACTAATAAAAAAAAAATAATGAAGGAAGGATTTCTTTAGTGGAGGTTGCCAAATAATTATGTCTGCATGTGAAAACTAAAAATATGTTGATCATCTCTGTAATGGGGCAGTTGCATGCAGATGATGGAAGCAGTGATAATAAGCAGTATTGAAGTAGGGCTTCTGGGAGGCAATGTGCAGTGCAATCAACAGACAAGATGTTCCACTAACCTATCTAGGAAGAGTTGCAACTTTTCACACCAAATGTAGTTTTAACACAAGTACCTGGTATCGTCCAGCTAGTCTTTTCTTTCTAAATTATCAGGCTTTCAAATACAGTTTATAAAAATAAGTTTCTAGTTTTTGACAGGTTTCACTTGATATGAACAGTAAATTTGAGGGATTTGCCTGTTCAGGCAATTCATATTACAGTAAACATTATGAAAGTGATTTCTGCTGCCACTTAAATTTTAATCTAACTGACAGATGACAGCAGGAGGTGTTATTAGTTTAATTTTGGTGAATTGCAAAGTAGGCATCATAGAAGGCATGAGGCTTTCTCAGTTGGTATTTCAAAGGTCTGGTGGGAGAAGAAATGTAAAGAAAATGTAGGAGGCGTTTTTAAAAAAGAAAAAAAAATGCCAGAAGTAGCTCTGAAAAGAAATCCAAATTCTTTTTTGTCCAGAAAGAGATAAGATGTAATATGCTGTTACAAGACAGCCAAATAACATCTGCCTTGCCTTTGGAGGGTGATGGACTGAGGAAGAGGGTATACCCTCCCTATACTGATTTTTTTTTGTGACTGTATTGTGTAGTTAAGGAGTGCATGGATGCATTTTGAGGATGACAAAGTTGATAAGCTCCGGAGCTGGCTCTGTTAAGCCTGTCTGGTTTTTCCCCTTAAAATGTGATTGGTCTCAGTACTGGGGGTAGTGTTGGCTTATTGCTGGCAGTTTTCTGATAGTGCTTGGGAGGAGAGAGCTGTGTAAGTCCCTGCATGGCATCCTGCTTATGGTGGTGAACTTAAATGGTCTGAAGGTTTCTGGTTTTAATATTGCTTATGAGCTGGGTGTCCCAGTGAGCACAGGAAACACTGTGTTCTTGAAACACATTTCTGCAGAGCCTATCACTTGTAATCTGCTACCCTTACTTGTGCCCTTATATTCACAGAAAGATAAGGTGGCAGCAGGGAATACAACACTGTTGGGTTCTGACCACTTGGTGTACAGTGTCTAGTCTACGAAGAGGAGGCCTGGTATGTACCGTACTCTGCATAGTCAACAGGGACAAGTCCATCACAAGGCAGAAAAGATGATTCAGCCAGTCTTGCCTTAAGCAGCTATCTAGCTTCCTGGAACTCAACCCAAGGTTCACAGTGATGTGCTTTTTTTCTTCTTGCCTTATGTCTTCATTGAAACTCAAACTTTGGTATTTATTTTATGGGTTTGAATCTGAGATAATCCTAATCACGATTACAACAGATGCACCAGTGGAAGGAGCATTACACAGAGATCACATTTTACATTTGTTACTTGACAGGTGACTGGTGGCTTGTCCGTGTGGCTCTTCCAGGGTTGCTTACATGTCTGTGCAAACACAGGGATGTGTTGGTTGTGGTGTGTACATTGCTTTCCTGAACTACTGCATTTCTAATAAAGTCAATTCGCCTTTGTTCTTGCGTGATGAGGTTTCTGAAAAAAGCGTATGTAGCATTGTATGATAGAATAAACTTCATCTGCAAATCTCTTGAAAATATCTTTGGATTTAAAGCAAATCAAAACCAACCAATAACCCTTCATGGGGAAAGGAAGAAGAAGAGACGTTAGCTGCGTTTGGTGGATTTTTTTCACCATAGAGAGAAATGCCTAAAGTGCTGTGCTCTTTGTTGACACAAGGAGCTTAGCCATTAGCAGTAAAGAAGTCTTGTAGGTACTGCAAACTTTTTTTTTGGCAAACGCTTCTCAGCATATTATAAAAAGTTAAGAGGATGGCCACCATCACTCTTCAAAAGTTTAGAAAACATTTTTTCTGTGGTAGGTGTTTCAGGAGATGGGAGTCTTTTAAGTCGTGATCAAAAGACTTGCTAGTCACCCGTGTTAATAGAAGATGTTTGCTTCTGTTTTTAATATTCTGAAGTTAAGCACACTTTTATCGTGTCCTTGTGAGTCTGCTGTGTTGATCATCGTCATCATCCAAGAGACTGTGAAGATGGTGAAACAGGCTTCATTTGTACTTGGTTCTTTGGCTTGTCATTAGGAGCGGGAAGTTTTATGGCATGGTTGAAGGGACCTGATAGCTACTTTCATTTCCAGCCTGTCCTGTGCTGCTCAACAACTCCTTTGTGCCATCACTGCTCCTTTGACTTGCTGCATCAGTGGATGATGTGTTACACAATCCTGCAGACTGAGCTCTCCAAGGCGAGAGGCAAGGCTTGCGTGAGAGAAGCAGTGAGTGTCTTCCAATCAGTGGTGTGGGAATGTTCCTTCTTGTGGGGTTGCCATGTGGAACCAATGCCTAGAGAGTATTAACATTTTCATGTAGAGGAGCTTGAAGTTATTGTTGTGACAGTAGATTGGAGAATAGTTTGAATGCCAGCATTCAACTAATGGCTTTCCAGAAAAGATTATTTGGATCTATACATAAGGACCTTTGCACTAAGTAAAATATTAAAGAAAATTTCAGCACATTAGCTGTGTGCCTAGGTGGTTTCTGATACTGCAGTGGAGGAAATAAAGAATTGTCATATTATGCATCCAGAGTTGCTTTCTGAAGTTTTCACTTGGGTAAAACTGAGATAGTAACAAGAAATAGGTAGAAAGGACAGGTATGGTTAGTCCTTAAATTAACTAAGAAAGGGTGGTATTTATTAATCTCTGCTGTATATTAAGATATAGTAAAGACTAAAGGAGGGTTTTATGCATATTGAGCAGAAGTTTTTTCACTTGCATCTAGGTGCTACAGCTTTTCCTGTTGTTATTGCACTTTAAATTGCTTCACATCACTTGCATCTGCCAATTTTTCTTCACTCTGTAACAAAGCTGATGCAAAGCTTTATGAAGCCTATGAAATACAATCCAAATCAATACTTGTATTAGAGCAGCCTTACTTCAGTGAAGTTGTGTGAAACACAGAATGATTTAAACTGGCTGGCAGGATCTGATCCAGACAACATTCAAACATACATAGTTGAGAAGCTGCGGACTGACAGCTGGGGAGGGGCAGGCAGGTGTGCTACCACAACTGCTTTACTTCTTTACTAACAACTCAAATCACTTTGGCTTGTGTTCTGATCAATGCAGTTAATAGTGACAGTGATCTTCACATTCTGCAATGAGCTTTCTTTGTGTGGTGAAATGTCAGCTTCTTCACAAACTCTGGTTTCATATGTGTGTTTTGGTAATAAGTAGATCTGGCTGTGGTTACTGTAGCTCGAGGGCTGTTTTTTTTTCCTAGACTGGAGATGTATTTCAAAAGTGAGTTGAAAAAGATTTGGAAATAAAACACTAAATTATTTGGAACTTGAGAAAGTATGATATCTTGCCTTTTGGATTTTTGTTTTTGCGTGTTAGTTGGTTTCTCTTAGTGAAGGCATTTGTAGTGGAGTTATCCTTCAGATGGAGGTGGCTGCTCATGGTGCATACCAGGTTACAGGAACATCTTGAAAGAGCTTTAGTACACCCACACACTCCTAAAAAAATGAAAAACCAGCATATACAACAGTAGTACATATTAAGGATGTCATCTGCTTGTGAGTGAACAATTCACATGTGGCTTTCTTTTTTCCTTGTTGAGCCTGACAGTGCTGCACACTGTACAGCAGCATCTAAAACCGTCTTACCTAAAACCACTCTGAAAAGGTTTTCTTGATTATGCAAACTCTGACACTCTAAAGCAGTAGTATGAATTTAAGCTGCCTCAAAGCACAGGAAATCAATTTAGCAGATGGAAGTATGCAAGGGGTGGATGCTTGAAGGGAGTACTTTGTATTTTCTTGGAAGATACTGTAATAACATTTTGAACTAGTCACTCTAAAACTGAAATGCTGAATTTGCATAGGTTCGAAACTTTGTTATCATTCTGCTGTCAAATCCGAAGATAGAGAAATGAATATGGTGAATAAAGCTGTGTATGTAGCCAGAGGCAAAATACTTGGAACTGGACAAAGTAAATACATGCTACTTTGAGGCAGTGATCATAAAACAGACCTGTTTCAAGCTCCTGATGGGAGTTGCAAAAGTCCCCTGCTGAGCATCAGTGAGCTGGCAGAATAAAAGCACTACTGAAGAGTTTTCTTTTTGGTTGCAACAAGTGAGGGTAGTTGGAAATGTCAGCATGTCCAGTGCTGGATTGTGGTGGTAGGGCTGATAGCTCATCCATATTCCCAGGAATGAGAGTGAACAAGAAGGCTGGGACTGCCTTGGCTGCCTGGCACCCTATAGCGGGGCTGGAGGAGAAGGGCTATAGGAAAGGTCTCGGGATAGCCTTGTGGCATGTGGGGAAACGTTGAGCGAGTTGGCTTTGCTTCATTTGGAAGAGGGATAAAGAGGGACCCTGGTAATGGTCTTCAGTGGGACCTCGCAGAGAAGGTTCAACCTGGCTCTGGCTCTTTTCCCTAGGATTAATGTGGAGGTGAGAAGAGCTTCCATAATTGACTTCAGCTGGTGAGGCTTGTACTGTGCTGGAAGGGGGCAGTACCTGTCACCCATCTGGCCACCAGTATTGTTTCCATCTTCCTTTTCACCCGTTCTCCACCTGGGACTGCCCCCCTCATGTTAAGCGAGCATTGGTGCAGGTGCCATCCAGGGTGTAGGACTCTACCTTCTGGCAGTAGTGTAGGCTTGGATATTCCTAAACTAACTGTGAAACCACATCCTTCCTCTCGCGTATGCCTGCTCTGACATGGAAGTACAGCTGCTTGATGTGAGAGTTCAGCCCAGTCAACTGCACTTCAGCAGGATAATCCTAGCCACTTACATATGCATCGTAAACTGAAAGGAGTTACTCTGTGCCTCTTCTGTTGGAGAGACACAAGCACATCTAAGATGAGATTCATGAGACTATTTTAGGTCATGTTCTAGCTGGCTAAATTTAATCTTTAAGCAGAGAAGTTGTGATTTTTCCATTGCCTTTTTAAAGAAAAAAGAAAAAAAGCAAGCCTGTAGTGCCTACCTTGGGTACAGGTGTTAGCATTTGGTCAGGTGGATCTCGCATGCTATGGGAGGAATGTAAACTTTTAACCTGTGGAATGCAAACAAGCTTCAGAACTTCAGATCAAACCTCCAGGTGGTGAGATGAGAAGGGGATGGGGAGGAGTACAGCTTCAGTATTGGCTTCCAAAAAAAGCTCTTGCCATCTGCTGCATGCTGTCTGTTAGTAATTATTAAGGTACTGATTCTTGGGGAGTGATTAATATTGGAATCAGTAATTGTTCAGCAGTGTATTAAATGTCTTCAGCATTTCAGGTGAAAAACTGAGATAACAGCAAACCTCTGCAGATCCCTTAAAGGCAGCTGTAGTAATTAAAATGTAAAATTCTGTGGTATTTGCTGTAGGAACTTATTTAAGAGGAAAAGTTCTCCAAACATTACTCATGTTTCAGGGTTTTCCCAGTACTTCCCCCCACCCTACTACTCCATATAAATAGATCACATGTTTTAAACTGCTGATTAGAAGCCTAATGTCAATCTCTCAACTGCAAAGTATATAATATTCATAATTTGGGAGCTTAAAAAGGGTCCAGTTGCAAGATGAGTTAGAATAGTGATATTCTAGTCAACCAATAAATTGCTATGTGAACTTACGGTGTTCGCCTTGCTTATAACACCTGCTTATGGCTTTGTAGTCATAAATTCAGTCATGTCTTTTGAAAAATACATCTTTCTTTTAAGTATGGTTTCACACTTGCTTGGTTCAAGAAAATGGTTTAAGCAGGTTCATTGTAGCTCGGTGACCTGGTTTGAGTTGCCAGTGGGTTGTCTGTGTGGTGAGTCTGGCTACATAATGTCTCCCTGAAAACCATAACTTTTCCTATCTGGATCAGCTTCTCCTGTGTTTGCAGAAACTTGACTATTGTCACAAAGAGAGAGAGCAATAACTTGGGTAAGGGGCAGGATGATCAGAGTGGTTTGGATGCCTCCTGATGCTTGGGCGTAAGTGTGTTTGTGACTCTGGAGTTAGGTCTTTCCCTGCTGTGGTTACCCCACATAAAGCATACTGAGCGGCTTGGCCAAAGTCTTAGGGAGACAACCAGGCACAGCAGGCAAACAGGGAATGCTGCTGGAGCCCTGAATTTCAATAGCAAAACTGTGAGGTGGTCTTGCCCCTGCTAGGGGAGAAATTTTAGTCAGCTGTACAATGTTGAACCATGTTGTAAGATGGGAATCAGTTTGGCCCACTTTGGCTTAGTCATTTAGTGAATCTGCTATGTGAAAATGAAGCTGAGAAGTGAGGACTGCTTGCCTGCAGGAAGTAGGAAGCAGAAGCAACCATCTAACTTGCCAAAGGGTGGGTTTTTTCTGTTTTCAAAACTCAGAACAAGTGGAGGTTAAATGCCATAGCTACAGGCTCATTCTTTGTCCTGGGTAGGTAGTAACCAAAATCTAGTGATTCAAGCTCTTTGAGCTTTTAAAGCTCATGTGAAGTTAAAGATGAAGGAAATTTATCATTTGTTTGGGAGGAGGAAAGCATTCTGCTACTCTTACAGGGGAAATTTTGAGACTAAGGAGCTCATTTCATTTGTGTGAGCTTTTCCTTTGTGAACTTTTAAATAGAGAAACTTAGAAGTATCCACCTAATAAAATAATTTGATAAATCCTTAAGGTTGGCAAGAATTTTGTATTAGCTTAGCCTCTTACCAACAAATTTGAAAATACTGACTTTATTTAAAGGAACCTTGTAAAAATTTTGCAGCCTGAACAAGTAAGGAGTGTCTGTGGATGTCTTGGCAGAAAGGTATGTTGTCTTATGGTGGCCTGGAGCTTAGTGTTCACCTCCAGGAGATGTCAAAAAGCTATCAATCTGTCTGCTTAAAGCCTGTTCCTTTTTGAGACTTGTTTCCACAGCCGCCACTGTGTCAACACCATTCAGTCATAATTGCCAACTCCCAAGCAGACTGATCAATGGAAATGCTAAATAAAGCAGCAGAGCTCTTGCCTCAGAGGATGTATAAAACCACATTTGCCAGTAGGTGCGTGCCTCTGTGAACACCAGCAGAAAGGATGGCTGTTTACTACCTTCCAGTCCAGCACCTTGCTGCTGTGCACTTTTGGTCCTTTTGCTAGTCTTGAATTCTGAGCTCTTCTTCTAGGTGAAGCTGCTTTTTAAGAAATTAACAACCAAAAGTATTCAGGTTTTCTGAAACTGTGAAACAGCAAAATCCATAGGAATAAAAACTGTTGAATAGTTTGAATTCTAGCTATAATATATAATAGGGTGGCATGTAAAGCATCAGGCTTATGGCACTTGTTAGTACTGTTAAAGAGTTGATCCTGCCAATGTTGTCAGATATGAGACTTTACACTGTAACTGCTGGTTGGGGATCAGAAACAACGCAACCTCTGCTGGCCATTGACATATGTGTCTCTGAAAGCCTGAGGAAGTTCCTGGCTTGCTTTTAAACACGCTGCATTAGGCTTCCAGGCCTGCTCTTAAGTGCTTTCTTACAAGGTGAGTATCTTTTCCACAGCTGATAAGTAAAATGATGTCTGTACTCCCTCTGCTGGCTCTACAAAAATTGCTTTCATGAGCTTAAATAGTCTAGTAGCACCTCCTGCAAATATGCCTGTGTGAAATTCTGAGTTAAGAACAGTTTAATAAATGGAAGAGAGATTTTCCTGATAAATGGGTCAACAATTAGTTACTGAAAGCTAATCAGATGTCTCAGGTGCTATCTCATCCTATAGAGGTAAACACCGGTGTTGTATATACATTTGTAACTAGTCTGGTCTGGGTTTTGTGTATCAAAATTGGAGGGGGCTACCCAAATTAAGATACCAAATACTTGTGCATCTAGTCATACATTGGACTCTATTTTTATAGGTTCTGTGTGCTGTATGTATACAAAGAGGTCTGGATGCCTCCCACAGGGGAAGAGAACTTATAGCCTTCTTCCATAAATTAGTGATCTGTACATTTATCTGCTCATTCTGAGCCTGCTGGTTTCTTCCTATGAGAAGAAATCTTGAATGTAAAAAAAACCAGGCATCTTTACAAGCCACTGTAGTTCATTGTGATAATATTACACTGTTATACTACTATGCTAATTATTGTTGCTTTGGGGAATTTAGGGGTGGTTTAACGCCTTTGAGGACTCTGAGAATAACCTACCCTGATATGCTGGTCAGTAAGTGGTCTGAAGCTGGGTAAGTGGAATAGCAAGCTAAACTGCCTTTTTAGCATTCGCTAGTGTAGGATATATCTGAATAAGTACCTTTGAGCCTTGTGGTCTGGAAAGCTTGGCTTCTCGTTGCAAAGTTTGAAGACGTTTTCAGGCTTTTCATACCCGCAAGATGTGTTTCCTGGAAAGTGCAGTCTTTTGTCTAGACATTTGTTTGTATAATTCATGACTGTCCAGTACTTAAGAATGGTAAGGCTACTGTGCAAGCCCAGTTTAAGAATTCAGTGCAGCCAAACACTGTGTTTCCTCCAATTAGATTTCTCCTTGGGTATACCTGTGGCTGTCTGCAGATGTCTTTAGGCAGTGGTGAATTGAGAAGGGACTGCTTGGCTGTATAAAAATAGGCAGTTGCCCGAGTGTTCACACAAAGGTTAGACTAAGTCTTCCTCTCACAGTCAGTGTGTTCCTCCTACCAAATATCTGTCACTTCCAGTTTTCCCCTTTGGTCTTGCTGCTGTGAATTAAAGTCTTGAAGCTCAGCCCTATGACTTGGATATCCCCCAGTTATGATCAGAACATAGCGTTTTACTGCCATGCTCTGTAATGTTTGTTTTCATGTCCAGCATTGTATTTTAATAATAGTTGACAGCTAACCCAAACTTGTGGACTTGCATAATACAAGCCATAAAATACAGCTTAACAATGCCTGCCTTGAAGTCTAATCTTGCCAAGCAAGAACAGATGAAGATTCTCAGTGCCCAGGGAAATACTTCAATTTTCTAGGAAAGCCTAGCATGCTTAAGAAACATCCAAGCTAAGGAGTCAGCGATTCCTAATCTTAAGAGCTTGGTTTAGGTTTTCTTTGAGAAATTTTGCTCTGAGGCAGTAGTTTAAATACTTGAAAATATTTGCTCGGTGAAAAATACTTTTTGACAGCTAATAGCTTATTCTAGTAATTGCTCAGTAACAAGGTAATGCTTTAGTATGTACCGACTTTTTGAGTTCTAAGGAAGAAAGCTGTCTCAAGTTGTTGAGTCTTAATTACATGCATACAGCATTATGCCTCAAACTAGATTGTGGTTTTGACAGACAGCTGTGTAACTGCCTGAAATTGTTCCTTCATGCTTGGGTTCTGGATTCTGACAGTATACTGTTTGATCATGTTGCAGAGTTCCTTTAATTAGATAAGTGCTCTAAACTGTATTCAAATACCAATAAAATAAGATATTCCACTTCCCCCCTCCCCCAATAAAACAAAATCAAACACCACCTCCCAAGTTACATACTGTTTTGGTTGGAGGGAAAGATTTCAATAGGAATGGATGC
The DNA here is from genome assembly GCA_013389865.1 of Piaya cayana. Lineage (NCBI taxonomy): Eukaryota > Metazoa > Chordata > Aves > Cuculiformes > Coccyzidae > Piaya > Piaya cayana. The sequence goes on along the minus strand of WAAB01002890.1, from coordinate 15,796 downwards.
ACGTGCAAAACTCTATGACTCCTGTAGTTGGATTGTAGCACACCAAGAATCAACTTATTAATACTCTAGAGAAAGCTACTAGCTTCTGGTATCAAGTCTACAAGTGCAAAATACAGAACTACAAATAAATACTCAGTGTAAATTCGTGTTTGGCCTTGAAGGTGAACTGGAAGCACTGTTTATAAACTCTGCTGCTATACCTGTGATTGTTAAACATAAGAAGGATATTCAGGATGCTTTTAGTATAAATTTGTGTCTACTATGAAGCATCTCTTTCCTCCAGAACAGGAGGAAACAGAAAACAGTGTTGTAAATTATTGGAAGTAGGATCAAACTAAGAATTTAACTAAACATAGTTTAGAGGCTGACTGGTATAACTTGACTGTCAGCCTGCTTGATACGGTGTGCAGACTTGAATATGAACACAACTTTAATGAGCCAAATTAATAATGCAGCTTTGAAATTAGGTATATGATTGTTTTTCAGTGTGAGGACTCTTAAGTTTCACTTCTTCCTAATCAATGTTTTGGAGCTTGCTTAGAGAGAACTTATGAAGTCTGAAAGTGTGAAAAACAAGTCTGCTACATATTACTAGCGGCCTTCATACTTAAACCAGTTTTTGCCTAAGTCTTTTCTATCTCAGCCTTTTTGTAAACACTATGAAGATAATCCTTAATTATAAATGTTTTCAGGTGGCTTTTTCCTGTACTTTCCTCAAACTAATTGAAATAAGTCATTCTTAATGGGACTGAAATTATAAGCAGGTTTTTGGAGAACAGTCCTAGCACATCTTCTTACTAGTATTTTCCATTCTCTTCTCCATTAGGAAAGGAGACAGAGTGCTAGGTGTTCTTCAAGCTAAAGAGTCTATTAAAGGTGCTGAGAAACCAGGTGACGGTATCCTGGGAGGAAGACAGGGATAGAGGAACCTGCTTAGGAAACTTGGTGGAGCACTAGCGGGTAGAAGGAGAAAGTTCTATGTATCTTCCAAAATTACCTCAAGAGAGGTGGTATCCCTCACTGTGGGAGTTTGGGTAACTCATCTTTTGTTTCATAGCATTGTGTCACTCTTATTTTATGATACTCTGATTCTCTTCTCAGTCACTTCCATCCAATGAGGAAACAGTTGCATTTCCCCAAGTATTGCTAAGCTTAGGCTGGCTAGAGGAAGCTCTCAGCTTATGTACTCGGCTTTACCTGTTTGGTGCGGGAGGGAAAACTTGTGAGTTGCAAGGGTTAGATTAAAAATGTAATTAGCTTCTGGTTTATCAGAGCTGATCTGTGAGTCCCTGCTTGGCTTAATGGGGAAAGAAGCTCAGTGAGCTGAGGTGAGCTACAGTCAAATAGGTAATTGCAATAACCCTTTGAGGAAGTTGGTTGAAAATCACAAGTTGGACATATAAGTCTTTGTTCTTAAAACAGATTGCCTTCAGCAGTGGCCAGCTGGAATTAGTCTAACACATACAAATTCAATTTAGCTTATTGCTTGAGTGGAGGAGCTGATGCTGTCCTTACCAATTCCCTTTCTTCAGAGATACTGTATGCATTGCTAAAAACAACCTGATTGCAGAAGTTGCAGAATGTTATTACACAGCACTGTAAAATAATCACTTTGAAGAAGTAGCTTTATGTAGAAGGAACAAAGTAAGTATCACTTAGCTGGATCAGAATCGCATGGGTAGACTCTTGGCCCTGAGGGTCAGCTCCAACTGAACTAAAGTCAGTAGGCTCCCAATTCAGATGCTGTCTTTTGGAAGAGGTAATATTACACTTACTGAACTAGCTACTAGGAATTACTGCTGAGGAATCAGAGCTGCCTTAGCAGGAGACTGACACCTCAGTATGTATGTCAAGGGTAGTTATGCTCTAGGCTCCTGAGTGCCTGCTGTTTTACCATGTTATTTCTGATAGCCTTGTGCTTCAATTGGTCATAAGAGTGAGAGAGACAAATACACGATCCTTAGCATTGAATATTTCCAGCTGGTTGCTATGAAGCTTTTCAAGGCACAGTTTTTCCCTGCCTAGAGGATTAAGCATTATGTCAGAGTTAAATAGACACCTAGTTCACTTCCTAGTTTGAATACTTACTGTTTAGACTGGAAGCACAACAGTCTGCTAATTGCACTACGATCCACCGATACTAGTGAAGAATTAAGACTTTTGGTTTACAAGATTTCCTTTACTTGGTGGAATAAGACTTATAATCATGGAGCATGGCTGCATTTGCATTCTTTTCCCCAGTCACTTTCTTCTAATGAATTAATCATGCAGCTGTTGTCTTTGTTCTCTCAGAAACCTAGAATGTTGTGCAGAGTACAGATCTTCAAAGCTGAAGACTTTAGAAGTGAAGTTGCAGTTCTTAATTGCACGTAGCCAGCTATTCTGACATCTTTTGAAAAAACTGCTGAAAAATTTGTTGTGGTAGCTTGTTTAAACAGTAGAACCCATGATATTTAAATATTTTGGCTTTGTTTTGTGGCTGTGGCAAGAGGAAGTGCTTTTAGGGTGACTGCTTTCTGCATCAGGCTGCTGTAAGTAGCCCAGTCTTAGACTGCAGAGAAGTGAAATGCAGAGCAGCTACCCTCACAGCTAATGGGAGGGTGGGGGGCTTTGGGAACGTGCGTGGTGCTTTCTATCTTCCTTGAATCCAGAGAGGCAAATTCCATTGCTGTTAGAAAAATTGTTCTTAAAGATTATGGAAGTGCAGGGAAGAAAGCAACAGGTGTGGAAAAAGTAAAAGAAGGGTGCTAAATTTGTTTGCGGGTGCTTTGTGTCCCTTGAGAGATGGACTTGCAACAGGACCCAAGATGAAGTGCTGTCTCTTAAGTGGGTGAAGTGCTGTGAAAGAAGTGTAAAAAAGCACACAAGAATTTACCGTTGTGAGCTCTGAGTTTCCTGCATTTATGTTGCAACAGCAGGCTTTCGCATAGGCTGTTACTTCATTAACTCAGTTGCAAGTTAACCTAAGTGGCTTTTCCCAATGCCAAAGGACAAGGGTGGCAAGAGTGAGTTGCAGTCTTGTTGGTGTCAAATAATGAGAGCCACTTCAGGACCTCTGTGGGTGGAAGTCTTATGCCTTGACACTGTAGCACAGCCATACCTTTGGTCACCCGAGGGTGCGAGTTGCTGCTTGATTATTAGACTTATGAAGTGCTATGATAGGAACCTCAGCTTTATGCATCTTGTCTACTAACAATGCTCACGTGCTCCCTGTCTATGTTAAAAATTCAAAGAGAAGAACTTACGATCTTGTATTGAGAGGTGGACCAGGGATTGCCATCTAACTTGTAGTGATTGCACAGCAATTCAGCATCATTCTGTGGACTCATAGCAGTAGCTGCATATATTTCAATAATACTTAAATGTGTGCAACGAGGCCCAAACCAGCAATCAACTCTATATAAATGAGGAAGGTATTTAAAAATAGTTTAAAAAGCAGGACTTGGTGGAAAGCATGAAAACTTAGCCTTTAAGTGGCTGTTGGGCTTCGGAAAGATGAAAAAGTATAATCATGAGGAAGGCCCAGTTTTGAAACTGGAGATGTGCCTGAAGGATAAAGCAATATGTACCTTCGCTAAATTGTAAAACATATCAGATAGTACCCTGAGGCTCAACTTAATGAGGATTCTTATAATGTACGAGAAAGAAGAGGCCCACTAAAACGCATTAGTGAGCTAAATTCTCCAAATTTAACAGAAAGAGCTAAAGAGATGATCAGTACAATCTCAATGGAGAAGTTTGCAAGAGAAACCTGTTACTTGTGAAGCTATACAAATGGATTCTCAAATTCATATATTGAGGTTAAAAACCCAAAACCAACAAGACCCCCCGAACCTCTTCTTGCTGCTACAAGAGGGAGCAGCAAACTTGTGTAGTAGTTCTGAAAGCTACTCAAGCATAGAGTAGTTATGATATCTGAATTAGAATAAACTTTGTCTCCCTAGGAGTGGAAGATGGCAAATATAATTTCAGGTTTTGGAAGGGGTTGTCTTAGAACAACTCTTCAGCCACTTTACCAGATGTATTTCTGGTAGGCAGGGATAAATATGGCATGTAGGGGAAGCGAGCTTTCAAATTTTTTTCAAGACATAAGGCTTTTTAATGGCTTGAGGATAAGGATAGATTGTGGTTTTATTTCCAAAAGGCTTTTGAAAAATCTGATGATGAAGGCTTTTAAACCGACATGTTACAGGACAAGCAGAAAGCTGCTTACTTTGACTGCAAGAGGACATAACAGATATCCAATGTAGCGTCATAGTGTGTGGCATTGAGATGGTTGACCAGAGGTGGGGGAGTTGTTTTATTATTTTATGTTCCAAACCATTGCTTAGCAGGAATAATGATTTTGAGGATCATATGTGGATGATTTACCACATCAATATTGCTAATTATGTATTCAATGGGCATATAGAATATTCTGTAGTATAGTTTCTACATGGTAGGAAGCTAGTCTAAGGTAGAAGAAAAGCCTCTCAATTTACCCTACTAAGTTAGTTCTACTGCTGTAATAGAAAAGAGTCAGTCCTATGCAGAGTGACTTTATTGAAGTAATTAGTCTTAATCTCATTATGCAAAATTGTTTCCTAGACTAATTTTAAATTTCTCGTGAGGATTCCTGAAAACAAAAAGAATCAGATAGGGATGGGCTTTTGCCCTTTGGCTGAAGGCTCATAGCTCTAAAGAGTTTTTTTGCACCACTTTGATACCATGAAGCATGGTTGCAGTCAAAAGCATACTGCGCTGCTTAAATTGATGCTAATATGAATGTTCAGAAGAGAATGAGATGGTAAATGTCTGGTTCTAGCTGAATTGTTATACACTATTTAAGTTGAATGTGTTTTAATTTAAATGAGTGCAACATGTTTTGAAACAAGGTTTCTGGTGTTAAGTACTCCTGAAGTAGACTTGGAGCTTCAGAACATTAAAAAAAAATCTCTTAATGCTCCTTTCTAATTATGTGAGAAGGGAAGAAAATCATTGCTCAAACTAACTAAAGCAATTTCAGTAGTATGCATGTATGGCATTGTGGGAATTAAAAGGTGGAAGTAAAAGCATAAGGCAGAATTGAAATATGTTTATCTCAAAAGGTGTTTGTCACAGGTTAGCCTCACCTGGCCAAATCCGGCAGCTAAAGCTGTGCAGTTGAGCCTCTAAAATCCTATGTCATTTTCCTCCCCCTCAGCACCCACAGGGAAAGGGGAGAGAGAAATGAGAGGAGAAAGACTTAGGGGTTGGAAGCTAGAACTGCAGCTTTAATGAAATGCTAATGCTAATGGTAACAATGAGAATAATTAGAAAGTTATAAAATATATGTATGAGATTGCGTCTTCACTCCTCGATGACTATAAATCACCACAAATCCTGCAGAGCAGGCATAAGGGATTGGGTCCACAGCTAGGTGGGAGCTGGACTTAGGAAATGGGTTGAGGAATGCACAGATCTGGGGTTAGGAGCAACCAGATAAAGGACCTCACTGGACGTCGGCTATTGCAGGAGAGAGTGAGACCCTTGTGATCTCTCAGTTTATACTGAGTGTGACGTATATGGGATGGAATACTGGTCAGTCAGTCATTGGCCCTGTTTGCCCTTTCTTGCAGGTGCAGCTCCTTTTGTGCCAGCCTGAGGATGGCCTTGGTTAAGTATAAGCATTGGTGTTTTTGCATACCAATGCCCTGTATTATCACTTTAAAGAATAACACTATCTTAAAAACATGCAGTTTTCAGAAGATTGAGTTGCTTACAGCAAGTGAGTTAGAAAACTGACTCTAATTTACCTGAAACTACAGCAGTGTAGGAAACAGGCTTAAGGAAAAGCACAAAAAAAATTTAGTCTGGGAAAAAAAAACACATAAGATTTCTTAGGGTAACCAATATACCTGTTGGAATAACTGTTAAGAGGGAATAGGCTGCTGTTTCGCTCTGAACTGTAACTATTGTCAGAACTGACCAGCTGGATGCATTACTTAAAGGCAGACACTAAGCTTTAAATGGAACAAGTGACTGAAATCCAGGACCCCAATTCCAGCTCTGTTGGATGGAATTTGATACCATCTCACTTTCACTTTACTTGAAATTTAGCTGTTTATAATGATGTCATATGTGTCATTTAACACATGCCTGTCAGGTTTTATGGCTAGAATGCATCTTTTAATTTGAGAATACACGTAAACTGTTTAGTCTTATGATGAATAAGTAGAATACCATGCTGCCATCTCTTTTTTTTTTTGAAAAATTTCAGCTTTTTGAGTTCTAGTATTTATGCCAAAATGTTTTTGATTAATACTGATGAGAAAAGTGTGGGAAGTTGTTCCTTCAGTTATTTATGTGAATATTTGTCAATGGATGACTTCACAACAAAAGTTTACTTTTGGGGTTAATATATTGAGTTATGAATATGACAAACTTATTTACTGCATAATAATACTAAAACCTTTGTTAACCTGAACTGTGCAGGATTAACAGACTTTCAGTCGTCAGTTTAGTACTCGGTGACACTGAAATAAAAGAAAATATTGATGGGCATTGGGCAAATAATTTTTTTCTTGCATTTTAAACACCAGTAGGGTGGACCTTTGTGGTATCCTGGGTTTCTCTTCAACCATCAGCTGCCTTAGTCCAGAATGTGGCAACTCCACTCATCTCAAGCTATCTGAGGAAGCTGACACACACAGAGTAAATGCATTTTAGATACTTGAACACACTAGAAACAATGCCAAATGGGACAAAGTTGTATTGAGACATTAAAACTCTTTTCCCTGGGATTATAGGCTTAACTTGGAATTATCTGGTATTATAAGCAGTGTGGTCAAATTTAGCCTTTTTGTTTTAGTTTCTGATACTATCGCAGAGCAAAAAGTAGATAGACTTAGTAAAGGGAAGTAGGAGAAGAAAGCCTCTGGACCTGCAAGTGAAAAGAGAAGCTGTCTGGTTGTTGATCAGAGCCATGGACCATAGGAGACATGCCAAGATATTGCTTTTCTAATGGATACCTGGAATGAGTAACTCCTGCTTCCAGAAATATATTTTAAGTAGTTAGAAACTCAGCTCTATCACTTTGGTTTGTCTTGAAGTGTTTGACTTCTTGTGGACAACTTGGCATTGTAATATGAAATAAAAGAGTATGAAAGTCTAGTGTTTTAAATACATGGAACACTTGATGTTTACTGTAATGATGATCACATTGTTTTTTATTCTTGAGGGCTTTCCAATATGTCTTAAAGTCTGATGTTACTTTTGAAAGTTTTCTTAGGTTTTACTGAAGCCTTGCTTGTTGGATCAGTTTCTTGTATCTATTTAGTTCCCTTGTATTCAGGTTGAAATACCTTAAATCCAAAATGCTAATGATTAGCTTAGGCTTTTAATAAAATGGTTTTGTATGTAGACTATTCTGTACATCACTTTCCAATCTTGCTTCTTAAACCAGCTGTCATTTCAGTCAGAGTTGAGTTCCTTTGTGAGTGTGGAAAGGCTGTGGCTTGGAAAAGGCAGGGCAGTACAGGCCTGCAGGATTGGTTGGTGGCAAGGTGGAAGGTGATGTCTGCTTGCTTGCCAGTCTCCTTGCAGAGGCTGTAGAGTGAACTGTTTCATAGGAAGGGCATATTCTTCCTGCTGTCTTGACTCACTTTCAAGACACTTAAAAGTTTCCTTTGCAGCTCCCAAAATAGGAGGGAAATGATGCCGGAATCCTTTGCCTGAATGTTGCTACTTTGTACTAATTATTTGATTTCAGACTAGGGAATTTTGTTAGCCATCATTTCAAGAAGATATAACTGCAAGTCTTAAAGCAAAGGAAACACCACTGGATGAAAGCACTGTTACAGAAGTGTCAGTCACAGTTCAATTTGTTTATAGCACAGGAGTTGTAATAAGGGAGGCTTGTAATTACAACACTGTTGGGCACATTTAAAGCTGCAGGTGATGTATTAAAAGCTTTCTGTGATGGAATGTCCTCCACAATTGTGCCCTCTGCCTCTTAGGTGTTCATTCTACTTGCAATTGTCTCTTCATAAGCCAGGCTGTCAGAGATGCATTAAAACTCCAGCATGCCACTGAAATGACTCAACTCCTAGTTGTTCAGATAGGCCCATCTTAACATATGGGTTACTGATTTGTAAATGCACACTGTTCTATGTGAACTTTTTGTTTTACTAGCATTTGTTCATATTTGTTGTGAGATAGCTGGTAGCCTTTCAAGTAAAGTATGTATTGAGGATCTGGCTGTTAAAGTAAGAAAGTTGACCTTCCAGAGCAGAGGACCTCAGATGTTTTTTCAGTGTGATTTCCAGGTTGCTTTCTCAGTTACAATTACTTTCCATTATAATAACATTACAGATGATCATATCCACCACCTGAAAAATATAATGTGATGGCTTGAAGCTTTGGAACATGCCTTGCGCTGTGGTTTTCGAATTAAAGTATGCAAAAGCACATTATACTTGCTCTGTGTCTCAAGTTGTTTTTTTTTTTGAAACAGATTAAAATGGCATCATGACTAGAAACATTCTCTGGAGCATGTTCAGAGAAGAGCAACAAAGCTGGTGAGGGGGCTGGAGAACAGGCCTTATGAGGAACGTCTGAGAGTGCTGGGGTTGTTTAGCCTGGAGAAGAGGAGGCTGAGAGGAGACCTCTTTGCTCTATAACTACCTGAAAGGAGGTTGTAGAGAGGAGGGTGCTGGTCTGTTCTCCCAAGTGACAGGGGACGGGACAAGAGGGAATAGCCTCAAGCTCTGCCAGGGGAGGTTTAGACGGAACATTAGATAAAAAATCTTTACAGAAAGGGTCATTGGGCACTGGAACAGGCTGCCCAGGGAGGTGGTTGATTCACCTTCCCTGGAAGTGTTTAAAGGAAGGGTGGACAAGGTGCTGAGGGGCATGGTTTAATGTTTGATAGGAATGATTGGACTCAATCTGGTGGGTCTCTCCCAGCCTAGTGATGCTATGATTCTATATGGGGAACAGTTTTTATCACTGCAGCCTCTTGGTATTTCAGATCTGTCCAGTCTTCATTGAACTAATTAGATTAAACAAAGGCTTTCCTGAGATAATCTCTTTGCAATCCTTTTTCTATGTTACAGCAACCAGCTTTAGTGTTGAAGGTCAAATGCTAGTACCAGCTAATGCTTAATATCTGAATGCATAGTGTTGAAGATGATGTATAAATTAAATTGAATGACATAGAGTATATAATAGCTGAAACTTTGACTCTTCAGCTATGAGTTTGCGAAAGTGTTATGATTTAATTTTCTTAATGTTAAAATGCATTTCCTGTTGGTTGGTAAGCAAGTGTTAAATGTGAATTCAATAATTGGAAAGGCTTGGATTCAAGTCCAAGGTATGCTAGGTCCTGTGCATTTGGGCAGTGTAATTATGCTACTCCTAAACTTTGCTTGATTATCAGTACATGGCCACTGCAAACTATCACTCCAAGGTAGCCAATTTTAATGAATACAGAACACATTATACTTCCTTCCAAACAGGGGAATTACTAATTACTGAATTAGTAATTACTAAGTACTTTCACCTATAAAGGACTGGGTTTGGAATCATTTTTTAAACATACTTAAAGTTCTAGGCTGCCTCAATAGTAGCTGCTTTTTAAGGCAGGGAATTAAGTAGGTTTGTATTTCAAGTCTTTGAAGAACACTTCAAGAAACCTGTAACAGCTACTTCTAGCCTGGTCAACACAGTGTGTTCTGGTGACACAAAATAGAGTTGTAATATGTAGTCTGTTCATGCTTCAGTAAACATCTCTGTATGTGGACTTTGTTTTGAGCTTGTCCTTTTCCTAGCCAACTAGCTCATGAGATTGTCGAATTTCTACACTGGTAAAATGATCTAACCTTTGTTTCATGAGTTATAGGCTTGAACTACTCTCTTTTGTTACAAAGCACATTCACTTAGCAATTAATATTAATTTGATTTGGGTAAGGTGTTTAATATAATGTACTCCTCATAGGTAGCCACGATAACGTGTCAGTGTAACTATTGTGGTCATAAAGCGGCAGGATCCTTTCAGAGAGATTTGCACAACTATCTGAATCCTGCCTGCGACAGTATGTGCTGCTACTGAAGTGCCTTTGCAGGATGGGATTTTTAGTAACCTTGAGTGTGTCGGGCAGTAAGTTTAGATTTACTCCTAGTGTGCCTAATCAGAGAAAGACTTCTCTTTACCTTGTGTGAACCTTATTTAAGCTGGACACTAACATAACTTCAGCTGCATTAAAATTTAAACAAGCTGGAAATTCAGCGACGGTATGAGTGACTTTATTTGAAAAGTGTTAAGTCTAAAATATTAGCAGATTGGAAGTCTGAAGTGAGTTACTTTTACATTTAGTGCTTCAGAGCTCGTGCTACTCATTGTATCTCAAATGGTTGCTGCAAGAATTCATAGAATCATAGAATAACCAGGTTGGAAGAGACCCACTGGATCATCGAGTCCAACCATTCCTATCAAACACTAAACCATGCCCCCCAGCACCTCATCCACCTGTGCCCCAAACACTTCCANGAGGGCCCAGAACTGAACACAGTACTCAAGGAGTGGCCTCACCAGTGCCAAGCACAGAGGGAGAACAACATCCCTGGACCTGCTGGTCACACTGTTTATGATACAAACCAAGATGCCATTGGTCTTCTTGGCCACCTGGGCACACTGCTGGCTCATGTTAATCCAGCTGTCAGCCAACACCCCCAGGTCCCTCTCCTCCTGGCGGCTTTCCAGCTAGACTTCTAGTCTGTAGCACTGCACAGGGTTGTTGTGCCCCAAGTGCAGGACCCGGCATTTGACCTTGTTAACCCTCATGCCATTTGACTCTGCCCAGCAGTCCAGCCTGTTCAGATCCATTTGCAGAGCCTCCCTACCCTCCAGCAGACTGACACTTGCACCCAGCTTAGTGTCATCTCCAAACTTGCTAAGGGAGCACTCTATGCCTTCATCCAGGTCGTTGATAAAGACATTGAATGGGACTGGACCCAGCACTGAGCCCTGGGGAATTGAGTTGAGAAAAGAAATGCTGGTCAAACCAAAATATTCTATTAGTTGTTGAAATAAAGAACTATGTAGTTCAATAATATACTTGTTTTTATGATACTTAGAATTTCACTATTTGTAGTTGCATTATGCATTGTAACTTTGTTACAAAAGTAGACTGTTGGAACTTGCTGTAATGGGAAATGATTCAATATTGCAGGTTTTGACATCAAAACTGCCTTAAGGATATTTCTTAAAGAAATTTGTAGTAATACTTTTCTGTAGGATTCAGCAAAGAAGCTAGGTTATAGTAAGTCCAGTCTGTACCTGTTTACTGGGGAAAAAAAACCCCCAAGCCTGAGAGGCTGTACTGTCCACTGACATGCCTGGTAAAAGTGGACTCTAGAAGCAGATTCTTTTTTGGTTTAGAGTTACAATTGGTAACATTTAACCAAGTTTTTATGATGTAGAACAAAACTGCTCTTGTCTAGTATTCAGAATTTGAAGAGTGTCCACACTGTTCCTCTCAATTTTCCACAGCTATTTCCTAGCACACATGTGCCAAATAGTCTGTAACACTACTAGAGCTGATCTGCAGAACCACACTGCTTATTGAACTTGTCTGTGAGCACTGAGGGTTTCTTGGTATGTTTGGATACCATTGAGATACTTCAGAACATCCAAGAACCCTTTTCAGTATGGAGTGTTAGTAATAGCTAATCACTGGACTAATTCAGGTCTTAACAAAAATGTATCTAGATGCATAGAGATAATAGAACCAGAGTATGAAGCACAGTATGAACAATTAAGCAATTACTATTGCCTTTAAGATTACTTACATGTGAAAGTAACTCTTGCCCTGGCCTGGTATTGTCTGAAAGCTTTTCAATGCGAAGTAAGTAGTGACTAGAATTGTAAGTTTTCCTAACCTTGTGGTTGTACTTGGATTTGGGTTTATTTGGGCCTCAAGGGCAGGGCTCCTGCTAGAGGCTTGAACAGTGTGTTTCTTAATTAAAATTGAATCAAGTTTGATGTAATTAGTTGCAAGGCATTTTGCTTGGTCTATTTTTGTTTAATTAGCAGCTGCAGCATCTTCTCCATAGCTATACAAACTCATTTGCCTGATCTGCCTCTTGTTATACTATCATAGCTTATGATGCTTATGGTAAGATGCTAGTTGATAAATCTTCCTAGGGTACTAGTTGGCCAACGGTGTCCAGCTTTGGGGCTTAGGTAAAGATGTATGGCTTGAAAGAGCAAGGTTTTATAGGTGATTTACATGAGATTCTTCACTTAGAGGATACTATATTAATAAGCAAAACTGCATCCTAGCATGTAGATGATGCCATCAAGCTGGACTCTTCAACTGCTGTAACAGAAAACAGTGAAGATTTAATGAATATTTAAATTAGGTATATGATTTGGTTGATGTTATATAGGACATTGAAGGTTTTAAAATATGAATGTTGATTGCTTTGTGCTTTTTGTCAGTCTCTAGAAAACAACTGTAGACAGTGCTTTTGTCAGAGTCTCCTAATAATAGAAAGAGAAGAGTTGTTTTGTATCTGATAGAGATGGAACTGTCACTTCTGGTATGGTGACCGTCACTCCAAAGTCTTTCACCATTAGTGGTCGTCTTTAGTGTAAATGCAGTACTGTGGCATGATGTATAACACGGTAGATTGATTCATTATAGCTGAAGCTGATTGTTTCCAGAGCAGAGAACTGAGACTTTCTTGGAACTTTAGATTTCTGGTGCTTATACGTGGGCCTCAGCATGAGTGTGTGGTGGTTCAGCCAAACAGTCCTCCAACCTTCAGGGCAATAGCCAGAAACCTTTTACTTACTACTTGACTCTTTGCCTTCATAAAGCAATGCAGCCAGGGGTAACTGCCTTTGCTGTGTGTATGACACCTGAGGGTCTTGTTGACCTGGAAGCATCCAAGTCATAATGTTTCATGGGGGAATATATTGTTGGTTGAGCTCACTATGCCCTGCTGAGTTGATGAAGCTGGCTTGCATAATCAGACTTCTGTATTCTGCACACAGGACATCTTTATATCATTATGAAGTGATTGTGTGTTCACTCTACTGTTACATAGAGATGCATGCATGTAAGACGTGTCAGCCAAGTGGGAATTAAATATAGAGGTGCGGGTTAAGAATCCTGTGGGTAGATGTTAATTTCTCAGCTACAGTGCTCTGATAATCAGACAGAAAAGCTGTTCTTAGTTTTCTTATCCCTTTTGCAGGAAGGTGTTATTGTGCAATTTTCCCCTCTGTTCGAAGAATTAAATGCAGATACTGTGGGAGGCTTGACTTTTAATAAAATGGGCTGGAGAAGGGCTAAAACTGCTTGGATGTGGTAGTGCATTAAGATGTGGCTTCACAAGAAGATGCGCTACAACAGTTGTTTATGTGTGATCTAACAGTGATGAAACTATTTTCCTTGAGATTTTCACAAATGAGTTCATGGGAACACACAAAAGCTTGCTCATCCCAAACTCTGAGGTGAAAGCTTCAGTGAAAAGTCAGGATTTTTAACTTGAACACATTCTTGCCCCATATGACATCAATGATGGTTGCTCAGAACTCCCATTTCCTTGGAAACTTATTTACTTAACAGGAGTTTTTAAAGGCTTCCTCATGATGGTGAACCATATAATATACTAAGTAAAATGCAAGACTTGGAGCAGCTGTTTTCTTTAAATGATTAAAGAAAGTATATTAATGCAAGGTTATTTTGGGATGGGAAACATTCATTTTATGCCTTGTCACTCTTGTCAGCTGAATACTAACTTGAAATATAAGAAATATGAAGAAATTCTCGTTAAGCAGAAATTTGTTCTGTAATGTCAGTAGGAAGAGTAGGATTGTCTTACAGTGTATTTCAGTATAGCTGTTATGTAAGTTAATGTATATTTATTCTTTTCCTAGACTGTACATGCCATTTGGCTTGAATAGAACACGCCATGGGACAACCTCAAAGATTTCTCTCCAGACGGGGTCTCTTACTCGGGTGATGTGTCTGCTCTCCTGACTGTCTTCATACCCAAAGGATTTATTTTCCTTCTGGAAATATTTTAAGTTGAAATCGTGAAGTTCCCTACTGGAAACTGTCTACTCTAAAGACTGCGTGCATCATGGGTGATATGGCAAACAACTCGGTTGCGTATAGTGGTGTTAAAAACGCCGTAAAAGAAGCTAATCATGGAGATTTTGGAGTTACTCTTGCAGAGCTCCGTTCTCTTATGGAACTTAGAGCTACAGATGCACTGCATAAAATACAGGAATGCTATGGAGATGTACATGGCATATGTACAAAATTGAAAACTTCACCAAATGAAGGTAGGTTGATTTTACACTATTATTGAGGAAACCCCACTTAGAAAAAATCTTAGTCAAGCAAAAGTCCTTTTTTTAAATATAACAAAGTCTATAAAAGTATTTCCATTACCGTAAGAAAATATTGCTTCTTGATTAAGGCAAGAGTATTCAATGGTAATAAATAAGTAAGCAAGAGATTTTTTGGTTGGTCTAACTGCATGTGAGCTGTTGAATTGTTGGTGAAGTTGCACTTCAGAGTTTGTTGATGTAGGCATCCACATATGAAATAGCAATGCAACATAGCAAATTTACTATGGAAGTGTGAGTTTTGTGGAAAGTTCACGTGACCTGTAATTTGCAATTCAGATCAGGCTGTCATAGAACACAAAGTTTTATTAGTCTAACACAGGGCTTATTAGTGCTTCTGTGTTGCTACCTTTTTCTTGTATTCCCTAATGCAGCAATTATTGAAACTGATGATGTGTGTTTTCTGTTTGTACTACATTGAATTCTTAATTTTTTTAATTAAATTGAATTAGATTTAATATATACTGTATTTCCTAGATTTCATTTGATATATACTAAAGAAATATACCACTTTAGTCACTAAGAGGTACTATCACTGCGAGTAGAAGGTTTTCAAAGTGATCACACAATCTCATTCTCTAGAAATAAGTGTCTTTAAAGAAGTGTTTGCTATGTTGGACTTGTGGTTATCTGATACTTTTGCTCTCAAGTTATGACTCCAAGGTAAATGGTACAAATGTAGAGAAGGAAATAAATACACCAAGTCTCTTTTCTCAGAACTTTGTAGGAGTTTTCCTTAAGATCTGGTCGCTCTTACTACTTACTTCTAGTGCAAATGTAAACTGTAAGTTTTAATTTGTGAAAGAATAATACAAGTCATGTTGCGTATGGTATCTGGACTGTAGTATTCTGTACAAATGTTTTTATTATTTTTACCTAATGTAAACTTAATGAGTGTGAAGTCCTACTGTTGGTAGTGACTGAGAAGTATCAAATTCAAGATTTTGGCAAATTGTCATGTCTCAGAATTTAAGCATTTGCATAGCTTTTAACCAATATGGTGCTGTGTTGATGGCAGTGAAGTACCTGCTGTCTTAGTCCTGGAGAGCCATTGCTTTGTGTTCTTCAGAAATACCATGGAAAGGATCAAGCCAAGCATCTTCTTGGATCAAGAAAAGCCTTCTAATCATAGAATCATGGAATGGTTTGGGTTGGAAGGGACCTTAAAGATCATCTAGTTCCAGCCCCCCTGCTATTGTCAAGGACACTTCCCACTAGATCAAGCTGCTCAAGACCCCATCCAGACTGGCGTTGAACATTTCCAGGGAAGGGGCATCCACAACTTCTCTGGGCAACCTGTTCCTGTGTTTTACCACCCTCAGAGTGAAGAATTTCTTCCTAATGTCTAGTCTAAATCTTCCTCTCTCCAATTTATAGCCACCCGCCACCCCCCAAGCCCTCCATTCTTTCACT
>WAAB01002889.1:30240-88576 GCA_013389865.1 Piaya cayana | reverse complement strand
GTCATAATTTGTTATAGTGCTCTTTCTGGATAATTTCAGTAATCAATATATATGTCTCGCCTGTATGAGAAAATAATCTATGCATATGTATATGCATGTCACCAGGCTCCAGTGCACATTCTTTTTTCATTTATTATGTCATAACACATTTCTTTCTGTTGTCTATTTATTTTAAAATGCCCACATTTTTAACAGTATTTGTATTACTTAATTTATAGTTTTATCTATAGCATTTGGAAGCTTATGATGATTTGGATGTTCCTTTGCCACTTCTACATATCTATTTTCTTTCTGTATGTTTTTTTTTTTCCATTTCTATTTTCATATTTCTTTGTTCTTCTACAATATCAGTTCATTGACTGGAACTTGCAATCTGTTATGTTTTCATTTCAATACAGATGCCCTGTTTCTGACATAATACTAATAATTAACCTGTCAGCATTTTTTTTTGTTTTATCTTTATATATAGCTTACATATATCCCTTTTAGGAATTATCTTCCCAGAGCAAGAGATAGGATTTGCTGTCCATGTTCTATTTCAGCAGATTTTTCTCCTCAAACCTTTTGCTATAGTCTCAAATCTCAAGTTCATTTGTGCATCCATGTCCAATTTATATTTAATACATGTTTCATTTCAGTTTAATGTAGTATTCTAGTCAAAGGACATGGTTTCTCTTGATCAGTTCCAATAAACAAGTCCTCTCCATTAATGATGTTTCTTCTCTTTTTTTCAGTAGATGAAATCCTCTCTGCTGAAAAACTCTTAGTTCTGGACAATTTAATTTCTGTATGGGGAACTTTAGTGATGTCATGCTCTTTGTTAAAAATATGAACTTGTCATTGGTGTTGGAATGCTTTTTAAAAATAATTTATTCCTTACAAGTACAGTGGCCATGTCCAAATGCTTCTGCTTATGTGCTGTGAGAATTTTTGTGTTTTCAAACAGTAATTCTGCTTGCACTTTGAAAATTTATTGCAACAAACTGTCTCTGTATGCAGCATGAAGGCCTACTCCATGCTTTCTTTACTTTCACCATTCTTTCATGAAAACTTCTCACCTGGTCTTTAGGCTTTGCTGTTTTCATCCCTTCTTCCAGTTCTTCCAAATGTTAATTGAACTCTCTTTGTGGACCAATTTTCATTTTTGACTCTTGGAAATCTTCTAAAGTCTAGTCTCAAATTAAGGATTTAATGAAAATAATCAATTCATAGTTGTGTACTTACCTCAGTAGCTGTGTATATGTATATCCTTCAAAAGATTCTTAGCGTTCTTACTATTTTTCTGTAAAACACATTGCTGGGAGTTAATTACTTCTGTCTTCACTGGGATTGTCAAGTTACTATTCTGGTTTTATGTTACCTGAAACTAAAACTCAACAGGATCAGCAGAAGATATAATTAACATGTACATATAATTTTTTTTCTTTATGGCTTCTCTTGCTTTCTTGAAGAAATCACATACTTGCATCCTAGTTGTTTACACATGGGATTTTTCAACAGTCTTTAGATTCTTCATGTACTTCCCACTTTCACCTGATTTCTCAGTTATATTGGTGTCAAATTAGCGAACAAATAGATCTGTCAAATACTGGCATAAGCCATAAGAAGTTTGTATTTGGAAGGAAGGGAGATGAGGAGTGTGAACTACCTTCCTTCAACAGTGGTGAGTTGTTAAATCAAAAGAAATAGGAACCTTAGAAAATTACGCTTGAAGAAGTCTGTGTAGGACAACTATCACAATCCTCTGTCATGACTGCAGAGTGAGGTGAGGAACAAATGGACAGTTCACAAGGTCACTCTGTTCCCAGCATTGACTGACTCACAGTTGAAGGCACAGAAAAGGGATGACATACTCTTACTGATCACAGTTTGTGTCCTACTA
Source organism: Piaya cayana (assembly GCA_013389865.1). Classification (NCBI taxonomy): domain Eukaryota; kingdom Metazoa; phylum Chordata; class Aves; order Cuculiformes; family Coccyzidae; genus Piaya; species Piaya cayana. The sequence goes on along the minus strand of WAAB01002889.1, from coordinate 86,694 downwards.
ACAGTAAACCCGCTCCCCTCAGTTCAGAGAGAAAAGCCACATGAGGTTCAAGGAGTTTGAGGCAGTTTCAAGGTGAATGATGCTGATTTAGTTTCTCTTTGCCAAAAAGGCAGTGCCAGAGCTGTTTGTTGGAGTGACCAAGGCACTGGGAGATAGCTGTGAAGGTGAAATTTGCATCTGGTCTCAGATGTGTACGAATCTCTGATTAGGCCAGTTTGTCACTATATCCTTCATCAACAGCAAGAATAGCTACACATTTTCTTCCTCTTTATTAAACTAATGCATAAACGCTTAGAAAACAATATCCTACAGCAGAATGGAGAAACTTAAAGACGCTTCTGAGAAGTGATGGGACAGCCATTTGTGGGAGACTGAATAAGAAAGCACAAGATAACAACATCAGATGCTTTGATTTTCTGGTGGATTGTCTCAGTTTTTGGCCAGTGAATTCCTCAAGAGTTAGACTGCTCCCTGATGCAATGCATGATAATTAAATCTGCTTCAGAAAGTCTGTTCATAGGTGTCATTCTTACATGTATCAGGAGGTAACTATGGCTGAATCAGATCAAGGGCAGTCTTTCAGCCACTTGCAGGATTAATGTAAGGTAACTCAGCAAACAAGTTCTCAGAAACCCAAGGACAATACAGGAGAGAGTCTTTTTACTGGACAAATTGTATTTTAACTATTTTAATGCAAAGTCCCAGCAAACAGAGATCCATAGGTATTGTCAAAAATTGGTCATGATTAAAAATGATGAATCTCTATGAGCAACAAGAAGGGCCATATAAGCTCTTTAAAACCTGAACTTGGGATTGCAGTGCTGCATATGATTGAATCTGATATTCCAATATATGGCATATAATAACTGATCAAAAGCAAGATCACTATAAACGAAGCAGTGCCAAGGTAAAGTTTAACTGATGTTGACTTTGGAACACCTTCGAAGGAATTTGTTAGTGTTGACCTTTACCTACCCAACAGCTGCTTTTCATATCTGCTTTTCTCACGACGCTTGGAGGGCCAGTTGTGGATGTTTAACCTCCATCTATATTGCTCACCCTGTGAGAAGTTAGAGTAAACTGAATTCTTGTGGTTTAGAACAGGGGTGGCCTGTCAGTGACTTGTGGGCTGTACAGTGCCTGCCAGAATTATTCTGTGAGGCCATGACTTGATCTCTCATGCTTTCTTTCCTGACAACAAGTCCCCTATCAAACCTCTGTAATACAAACATGTTTCCCTAGGCCTTGCAGCTCAGGGATGAGTAGCTGTACCTCCAGATGCATGATTTGATTCACACACACAGTTCCTTGTCTCAGGACAAAGAGATGGGTCAATTCTGGACATGAGATAGATGTCTGGCCAATCTAAGTAAAAAGTGGTAGATAGATAGTTCTCAAGCTTTTTCTTAAGCGATATCGGGTCTTCTCCACCCAAAAATCTTGACTTCCTGATTCAAATCTCTCTTCTACTCATGATCTCTTTTTCTCTTTCCTCCTTATGTTTATTTTCAAATAAATGCAAAGCTCNCCTCACACTGCACTTGGCTGCTGCCCACCAGTGGTACATTGTGAGGAATACATGAAAAAGAGAGAGCAAAAGCTTATAACTATTTTTATTACCTTAATAAAAGTAATATATGCCAAGATTTAGATATAGTTAGTTACTGTTCTCTGTCAGAGAGAAAAAACAACGTGAATATTATAAAATTATATACATAAGGGAGCCCTTACTACATTTCTCTATGCTAGTTGCTGATTTTCTTTCACCTAAGGTGACTTAATTTAACATTATTAGGTATTTACTGCTGACTGCAAAAAGCTTATTTGAAACTTTTTGTTTCCCTTAGTGTTCCCCCTAGCAATAATATACATATTTCAGTGGATTACTGAGCTACTATATTGCTTGTCTAGAAAGACTGAACACTTTGCTTGCTTCTTAAATATTGGAAGTCATCATGCCTTTATATTTAGGCAATGTTTTAATACTGAAGAGACTAATAAACTTCTGAAACCTTACTAAACAACTGATTTAGTAGCTCTGTAAATAACTGTTCTAATCAACCACTGACTAAATAAACTGGAAAGTAAAACATTAAGCAATGAAAAGGCACATAATCTGTTTACTATACAAGTTTATGAAGTCACATAGATATAAAATCAATTTTTATTTATGCAGAGAAGGAAATACAAACTTCTCTGCTATTCTTATACCTTTTTGCAGTCCTGAGAGATCAACAGAAAATCTGAATACCTACTGTTTTGAAGATTAGGGCTAAAGGCCTGATTTTTACTGTACTGCAATATAAAGAATTATTTCCATCATTGCTTCTATCAAAGGACTAGAGGTAGAGAGAAAGTAATTTATTTACATGAAATCAAAAGCGTTTTAGAGTTTGCAGTGGCTTTCAAGAACTTTGTTCTATTCGAATACTGTGGTTATACCAAGGACTTTCTAGCATATCACTAACATCTATCATGCCTGGTTTGTTCATTCTGTGACATATAGTGTGTAACATTTTCTTTTGATCAGATTTTTATTTTGTTCAGTTTGCTTTGGAAAGATATCTATGCTTGGATACTTGTCATCTCAAGTGTTGTTTAAAGGAAATGGACTTTGCATTGAGGATGAAAGATGGTAGCATTTATGCTGGTCCATACTTCTATGGAAGGTGTTCTGTTGACCACAAAAATGTTATGTGTAGGTGCATAAGTATTTTTAAAAACTACCAATATGGTAAAATGCAGAGCAGCATGGACAAAGTTATAGATTGAACTGAGGAGAAGTAGCCAAAAGTATGTGAAAAATGTTAGTTCTCAAAGTGATTTTTATCTGTATTTCATTTAGGTTCAACTTGAATAAGCTGTTCTTCATTCCTTCCTTGTTTTTTCTCCCAATAATAGGACAACCTAGGCACTGAAGGGGAAGGCAAAGTCTGCATCATGTAAATGTTATCTCCCTTGAGATCCGTGTTGTCTGAGCATTCCTTACTGCTTCAAGTAGATACCAAATAGATGTGGAGAAAGAATGTGGAATTGATAAATGAAGGACTGAGTCATGGAGGAGGGTTTTTCCATTACTATTTTGGGTACATACAACCAGGAAGGACATAAATCCTTCTAATTCATTCAGCTCATCCCCAGCATCTCTGCAAGGAAAGCCCCCATTATCTCCTGCTGGGGAAGCCAATGACTCCAAGTGAGGAGAGTGAGTGTCTTGTACCTATGGAGTCACAGGAGGCAATCATCTAACAAAACTCTAAAGCTGCTTCTGCTCAATGAGGTGATCTAAATCTACATAGTCTCAAATATATAGTTTCTGCACTACCTAAGTGAACTTGTTGAATATTTTTTTCCTAGTTCCTCTATATATTTAGTCAGGAATGGAAGGTTTGATGATAAACAGTGACTGCACCTTTCATATATTTCTTGCAACATGTGTGAAGTAGAAACCTTTTGGTCTCTGAATTAAGTGCTGGCTATTTTGGACATGAGTGTCTACAGTTGTTCAGAACTATGTTTCATGAGCCAGAGAGAGCAGAAGTTGGATTCACAGTGTAAAGCCAATTACAGATGTCACTCAAGGTAAGACTTTTAAACTTTGGAAATATCAGTACATTATTACTTGACTGGTACAGGTGAAAGAGATTCACATTATTTGAGGAGGCATCTTAAACGTGTGGAGTGTCTGTGAATAAGGTTGACTCAGGATGACTCTTCACAGCATTTAGTGCTAGGTTCTTTGGCAGTTGGTTAGCATGCCAACACTGACAGTGTGGATTAGCATAGCCACAGCAGGTTAATTGGAGGCCTTTGGCTTCTTATAGAGCTTCAGATTAGGGATGAATAATTCCTGAAACTTCCACTGTGTCAGACTTCCATTTTTTTATTACTCATGTGGATACTTTTCATCTCGTCAGTGATAGTGTAAGGTTTCTTTAAAAAATTGTGATATGGCTTACTATGATACAATTTTTAACTTTTACATTGTGGTTTGTTATCTGCCAACATCATGGTATAATTTATAAATTTTACCTGTTTGATAGTCATAATTTGTTATAGTGCTCTTTCTGGATAATTTCAGTAATCAATATATATGTCTCGCCTGTATGAGAAAATAATCTATGCATATGTATATGCATGTCACCAGGCTCCAGTGCACATTCTTTTTTCATTTATTATGTCATAACACATTTCTTTCTGTTGTCTATTTATTTTAAAATGCCCACATTTTTAACAGTATTCGTATTATTTAATTTATAGTTTTCTCTATAACATTTGGAAGCTCATGAGGATTTGGATGTTCCTTTGCCACTTCTACATATCTATTTTCTTTCTGTATGTTTTTTTCTTTCCATTTCTATTTTCATGTTTCTTTGTTCTTGTACAATATCAGTTCATTTACTGGAACCTGCAATCTGTTATGTTTTCATTTCAATATAGATGTCCTGTTTCTGACATAATACTAATAATTAACCTGTCAGCATTTTTTTTTGTTTTATCTTTATATATAGCTTACATATATCCCTTTTAGGAATTATCTTCCCAGAGCANTCCTCTCATTTAACCCATGCTTCCCAAGCTTACCTATGAGGATGGTACAAGAGACAGTGTCAAAAGGCTTGCTGAAGATAGAGTAGACAACATTCACTGTTTTTCCCCCACCTACCCAGTCAGTTATGCCATCATCAAAGGCTATCGGACTGGTCAAGCATGATTTCCCTTTTGTGAATGCTTGTTGACCATTCCTAATAACATTCTTTTCCTCCAGATTCTTGGAGATGACATCCAGAGTGAACTGTTCTATGACCTTTCCAGAGTTGGAGATAAGACTGACTGGCCTGTGGTTTCCCGAGTCCTCCTTTTCCTGTTTGAAGATTGGAATGACATTGACTTTTCTCCAGTCCTTAGGCACCTCTCCTGATGTCCATTATCTTTCAAAGATGATGGAGAGTGGCTCAGTAATAACATCTGCCAGCTCTCTCCGCAATCATAGTTGAATTCCATAAGAGCCCATGGATTTGTGGGTGTTCAGTTTGTTTAAGTGATCTCTAATCAGATCCTCCTTAACCAAGGGACAGTCTTCCTTTCTCCAGACTTTCTTTCTTTCCTCCAGGCTCTGGGATTCCTGAGTGCCAGCCTTAACAGTAAAGATTGAAGCAAAGAAGGCATTGAGTAGTTTTGCCTTTTCTCTATTCTCTGCTACCAGGGCACCCACCTCACTCAACAGCAGGCTCACATTGTCCCCAGTCTTTCTTTTAGCACTGATGTACTTGAACAATCACTTCTTGTTGTCCTTGACATCCCTTGCCAGATTTAATTCCAAGTGGGCCTTAGCTTTCCCTGTTGTATCCCTGCATACTCTGACAGTGCTCCTATATACCTCTCAAATGGCCAGTCCTTTCTTCTGCATTCTATAAACTGAGTTTGTCTAGAAGCTCCTTGCTCATCCATGCAGGTCTCCTGCCTCCTTTGCTTGATTTCCTATTCCTGGGGATGTATCAATCTCAAGCTTGGAGGAAGAAGTTCTTGAATACTGATCAGCTCTCTTGAACCCACCTAACTTCTAGAACCCTAACCCATGGGATTCCTCCAAGTAGGTCTTGGAGAGGCTAAAGTTAGCTCTTCTGAAGTCCAGAGATATAATCTTGCTTACTGCCCTGCTTTATCCATGCAGGATCCTGGACTCCACCATCCTGTGGTCAGTGCAACCAAGGCTTCCTCCAACTTTCACTTCACCAACCAGACCTCATGAGGTCTCATAAGAGCAGAGTAGAGGGGGAGAATTGCTTCCCTTGATCTTCTGGCCATGCTTCTTTTGATGTAGCCCAGGATATGGTTGGCTTTCTGGGCTGCAAGCGCACATTGCAGGCTCATGTTGAGCTTCTCATCCATCAACACCCCAAAGACTTTATCCTTAGGGCTACTCTCAATCCATTCTCCACCCAGCCTGTATTACTGCATAGGATTGCCCTGACCCAGGTGCATGACCTTGCACTTAGCCTTGAGGAATTTCACCAGGTTGTCATAGGCCCACTTCTCAAGCCTGTCAAGGTCCCTCTGGCTGGCATCCCTTTCCTCCAGCACGTCAAGAATTTCACACAGCTTGGTGTTGTTGGCAAACTTTCTCCTTATTTTCCACGTACCTTAGCAGAGTTTCCAGGAGGATCTGCTCACAATCGTGCTGAGCACAGAAGTGAAACTGTCAGGCCTGTCATTACCTGGATCTTCTTTTTTTTAACTTTTTAAAAAATGAGGACTATGTTTCCTTTTTCTTGCATCAGTGGGAACTTCACTGAACTACCACAACTTCCCAAACATGATGGATAATGACTTAGCAACTTCTGCTGGTTCCCTCAGGAACCACGGATGCATCTCATTAGGTCCCATGGAGTTTCACACCTTCGGATCCCTTAGATGATCTGCAGTGGGCAGTTCTTCATTCTATGAGTCCCTCTCTTTACATTCTTTTTAAGTTTTTATACCAAAGAAAAGATGTATCTAAAGAGGTGAATAATTAAAAATAATTTTCTAATTTGTTCACAAGAGTTCAGCTGACCTTAAAACCCCCAGAAATATAAATTCCATCCTGATGTGAATTATTCTTTCAATTATTCAACCCAGATAAATTGAAACAAACAAGCAAAATAAAAATCCACAGCTCTCTAACTGAGGTCTTTGGTTTAATTTTTCACAGTGTTTAAAATGCTTAATTTTGGTCATCATTTCTGAGCACACCCTTTACAACAATGGAAGTCTTATGCATGAATATATTAGTGTGATACTGTTCATATCCACACAGCTGGTGCTGTATTCAGATTAGAGGAAAACAACTACAAGGTGTATTTTCTCTCTTATCTCCATTCATGCAGTTTAGGCTGCTTTTGAAAATTTGATGCCAGTTGATTAAACAGCCCAGATCTCTCCAACCAAGGTTTGCTCTCTTTGATATATTGATTGTCATCTTTCTCGGTTGCTCCATCCTCTCGCCTGATTCATGGACTGAAAAGCCCTCTTGTGTTAGATAGTTCTCTTGAGACTCTGGATCTGAAACACTTAATATGATTACTACTGCCACTATTAGAGAGCATTGTTTTTGAACAAAATATTTTGTCAGCCACTCCCTTATTTCTGAATTTCTCATCCTTAATGGAAAATAATTCCTGAGAGCTACAAGGACATGTTATTAAAATTCAGATAATGAATAGCACCACCCTCACCTTCAAATATACTTCTACCTTCCTTTTGAATTTTAAAGTGCAATTAACAGAATTTACATAACACACTTTTAAAGAGCGCACATTACTTTTAAGTAATTCAAACAGTCCTTTCTAATACATTTTAACTACTTATTGAGAAAAATACAATTCTTTCAGAGCAGAAAGAGACATTTCCTCCATTATATTGGGAAAATAGTGCAGACTTTTAAATTGTCATTGTCAGTAACTTAGCAATAAAATTCCTTCTACAGTTTTTGCATGCACATTTAGTAAGTTGATCCTGCAAGAAACAGAGATAGTTAAACCCTGTTTTCATAGATTTGTGCCCCATGTTACCTATCATGATTCCCTCAGCTGTCTCTAATCCCCTCCCACAGAAAACTTAAATGAAACCCCAGATCTCTCTTCCTGATGAGAACCACCAGCTGTAAAAGAGGCAGCATATGCCTTGGCTGGTGACAAACCGAGGGTGTTCTGGCTGTCCAGCCTGTATGTGCAACTTGGCCACCAGCTGACCAAAGAGGAGCGAGTAATGCTGGGCTCAGAGTTTAGCCTTTACTTCAGCAGAACCTTTCATTGTGATTTTCCTCCATGTATAGTAACAGATTTTCATTAAACTTGTCCAAGCACAGTATTTTTGAGATATCTATCTATTTCTCAGTGAGGAAAACAGATTACAGAGGAAGGAAGGCACAATATAGCAATCAAACCTACCCTTTATCTTATGAAACCAACATGAGAAATTCCGTGTTTTTATTTTTTACTCCTTTTTTTTCTGCTCTTGAGAGGTTTCTGGATTTTCAGACACCTTATGTTTGTCTGTTGCTGTTCAATAGAGCCCTTCCAGAAAAAAAAGTCCTTGTCAGGCCAATGTTGCTTTTCTTGTTTTGTCTTCAAAACACTTACAAGCCCTAATGATGTTTCATTTAGCATCAGAATGACATAAGAAATCAAAAAAGCAGTGCCACGAAGCCAAGCAACACACAGGAAAATGTGCTGAATCTCAACTTTCATTCATCCTACATGCCCATCAGTAGAGGAGCTCTCGTTGCATCTGTTTCCACATGGTAGCTTTCTGAACCACCCTTCTGAAACAGTCCCCATGTAAAAAATGCAGAAGCAACATTCAGGCAACACAGCCACCATAGTGGAACTACACATCAAGACCTCAGCAAAGATTATTGATGTTTTTGTCATAGAAACCCCTCAAAGGCCGTGTCCAGCTGAAGCATACATAGCACTAGTGTAACTTGCCTTCAACTTGGTCTGAATAAACTGTCCTGTTAGGAATTGAAGTTCTACATCTTATCCTTTTCACTAGATCAAAAATAGAACACGGATCTCATTGGCAATATCTTCTTGTCTATACTTGATTTTACCTCCTTCCTTACATACAGAGTTCCCAAACTGATGTCTGCAGAATAGCTCTCCCCTCTGAATGTAGTATATGGAGCATGATAAGTGAGGTGGATCAACATGTGGAGAGTTTTGGATTCTTCTTTGGTATCTGTTTCCATCTGTCAGAACTGAAAAATAGAAATTAATGTGAATCAGTTCACATTTAACTGTAATCTCTACTGTAAGGGCTGTCAGAGATGACTTTGGCACAGTCTGCCTGGGCAAATATCCAAAACTTCTCCTTGTATATATCCTGACTTAAAGAAGCCTCTGGGCATGAGCACCCTAAATGTTTTTGCTTAGAAATGAGATCCAAAACATTAACCATTGGTTTGATTGTGAATGTTGTAAATGCTTTCCTTTCTTCCCTTCTGAACAGGGTTTCCTAATGCTTTAGCTGTCTGACTCTATCAAGGAAAACTTGCCTGATGTGCACTGAAAAATACTTAAGAATCTTACTCTTTCTTCATTTCCTTCTTTAACTCCTGTGCAAGAGAAGACACTAATAAAAAGATCAGTTGTAAGGCAAAAGACAGATGAAAAGATATCCTGAAGTGACCTTCAACTTAAATGAAAGCCACATCCCTTGTCTTCAGACTTATATTTTAAACACTTTATTCTGTTGCAGTTTCAAGGAGAAAAAAACACAGCAAGAGAAAAAAAAGAATTAATAGAAAAACTCATCTTAAATTACAGTTTTACCTCACCTCTCCCTTCTGCAGTTGGTGAATGACTAATTGGGAGATGTTGCAGGTTTCTAGAATGACAGGGCCGAATAAGACTGAGAAGTTTGTTCCATTTCATCTCTCATGTATTCTGAGTGATTTGGTAGGATTTCCTATTTGTTTTAAATATAGACCTTGTAAATTAGTACATTGCTTTTGTCATGCAAATATTGCCTTAGGGGAGGACACTGACACTTTACTATTAACAGTACATACAGAAAGACATATAGGTAAGTTGAAGTATATTTATGGTAACTGGGGGAGGTGCCTGCAATTTAATATACATATTAATATACATTTCAGTGCTTGCTGAAATTGAAGCAAACCTTCTATGTTCTAGAAGAAATGACAACTAATTTTTACATAAACATCAGTAATTTCATGTTAGGTATCTGTTCTTGGCAAGTCTAAACAGAGTGAAATCATGAATGAAAACCAAATCACAGAAAGGTACTAAACCTCTCTAGTTTTCAGGTTCTGATTACTTTTTTTAAATTTGGGAATACTTCAATTAATAGCATTTACATTAATGTTATTTCAGTTATTTAGAAGTTCTACTTACTACAGAAAATCAGGGGAAAAGCATCAAGTTATAGCTTCTTAACACTTAAAGTACTCAAACTTTTCATCTATATTGGAAAATATTTGCCTATCTACTGTTTGGGAAAGGAGAAAGCTGACAGTAACTTTGCAAACTGACACCTAGGCCTTTAGAGGTTCTAAATTAGTATGGATCACTTGTCTTTGCAAAAACTTCAATGATTTACATAATTTGCGGAAGTATTCCTCAATGTGTAGTGCCAAGTACTTACTGTCTGTTATCGCAGAAGTGACAACAAACCACACAGATAACATCCCAACCCTATAACATTGCTTCCTTTTTTCACACTGGTAATGTAGTGCTGTTTTAAGGCTGGATAACTTGGGCTCCAGATATCCTCAGGCAATGAAGGGCTACTGTCACAAACCCTTTATCACCCCACCTGATCACCAGATAAATGAGTATGACCGAGAAAAAGGAGGCAAGTGAACAAATTCTGAGTTCTGTGTTAGCCAGAAGGGACGTTAGATAAAGGTCAGACAGTGCACCTGCACTCATCCTAACTCTTGCTCCAAATTATTTCAGAAACTAACTCACCTACAGATGTGTGCTTCCATTTATACCTACTGAGTAATCACACTGTCTTCCTAAACACAGCTCTAGGCAACAACTCAACAGGAGAATTTGCTCTAACATTAATACATGCAAAAGACTAGCTCTTTGTCATGGAGAAGAAATTTTTCTAGGAAGTGGTTTAAAAATTTGCAAAGGTTAATTTTCTTTTAGCCTTCGTAAACAGATCAGAAAAAGCAATCCCTAATTTTGAACCATTGATTCATATTTGCATTTAATTTCATGACATTGATAAATGCTTATTTTGTTTCAGCTCTCAGAAGAAAAACAATTTTTCATTTTTCATCTACTGTCTCGTTTTTCCTTCTTGCAATTTCCCCCAATGTTTTGGAGCAGAAAACTCAATAATAATTAAATGATTACATTATTTATCAGTATGTACCTGTATTACCCCTTCTTCCCTATTAACACAACCAGGATGAATTTAAGGATAATACTACATAATCTTAACTCTCTCTGCGCTTAAGGTTCTTACTTTGGTTACATTCACTAATTTTACCATCATCTTGTCTCAACATTGTTTTTCTGTACATAGCACTGAAAAACACTAGCCACACAAGTCTGAAAAAATGCTTTCCACAAACCATAAAGAAGTAATATTCATCCAGAAGCCGATGTACTGATACATCACTGAAAAAGATTTTTTAACAAAGAGTTGCATGAGGTAAGATGAAGGTTTAATGTCAATTAAGTTGGTTTCACTGTAATCACAATACAACCCAAGCTAAAATGTTTATCAGGCCAATGGAATTGTTAGAATCACTTTTCTTTCCCTCCTAGGAATAATGCAAAATCAATATATGAGATTAATGCGTGATTAGCAGTCTTACATTATGTATTCAAAGAGAAAGATTTTCACATGAGTTTCCCTGCACGTCTTGATGAAAGTGGGCTGTAGAGCTAGAACGTGTTCAGGAATATTTAATGAAGTATGGTTCAAATACCAGTGTCATTTAAAATTAGGAAGACAGAAGTGATCTAATGTAACTTCCCCTTACGCTCATTTCATCTACACTCCAACTGAAACAGACGTTCCTCCTTTGTAGGAGAGTAGTAAGGTTAGAGTTAACTCTTGGTATGACATAGATTGAGAGTATCATGCCACGTCAGTGGAAGAAATGTAGCTGGATTAATCCAGAGTATTTAAGATATTTAAGATATAATCATAGTAACAATATAGTACATTTATTACCTGAATTGTGTTTCTTCAAGATCTGTTGCAACAAAAGTTGTGTATGTGTGTATGAGCACACATGTATATGTATAAAAAAGTCCTCAATTCCGATTTATTTTTTCAAATATAGAATGGCTACTTTTACTTGTCATTCACTATTTTGCACATCCCAAAGCCACTAAAACAACTGTGACCCTTGGCTGAAAGCAACAAAATAACATGTCCATCTATAAAACACTGTTTTGCTTGAGGCAATACATCTTGAGCAAGTGTATAGCAAATCTCAATGCATTTTAATATTAAAAATTTAAGCCCGGAGAATGGTCTTATCCGGTTCCCAGGCCCCCTTTTCAGCCCTTTGGGAGACATCTTTGCTAATGTATTGAAAATAAGTAATCAGGAGGGAAATATGTATATATATAATAATATGCATTACTAAATGGATAAAATATCTCCAAATACAGCCGCGTCATATTTGATACATATGCCTGACAACAAGCAGCCTGTCACTGAAATGGAATCATGTATATTTAATCCTGTTAGAGTTAGCCAAATCCAGCCTGACCAGTGCATCTTTCACTAAACTGCAAAATTAATAAGGAGGGGTGACTCTGTGGTCAACGTTTCCTTCTCTTGGCTCTTCTCCAGAGCTGGGATGCCATTCTCAAGGCACTGAGTCACCTTCTTCTGCCCAGACCTCTTTACTTTTGTTAAAGTACATTTGCAAGTGGTGGTATGTAGCTCAGCCAGCAACTAAGCAGTCCTGTGTTTGAAATCACAGAGAGATTGGTTTTTTTTCTGGCCCCATGTACACGGGTTGTGAATTGGAGGTTTTCTGTGGTTTTACCTGTTGCAGCAGCAGGAGTGTGCAACAGCAGTAGTTGTATCAGTACAACAATCTCCAGTTTCTAGAAGTCCATAAGAACATTATTATGCACTAGAGCTTTCGAAGTCTCAGCTACTGCAAGCTATCAATCTTTTTTGACCTCCCTCTGTCCATGTTCTAAGCAGTTGAGAGCTCAGCTCTTGTTTCCAAGACTTGCTAAAGCTGTATAAATATGATAATGACATGCTGACCTAACCACATCTACATGTCTTCTGGCCTGTTAGGAGATAATTTCATTTGCCAGAAAAAAACCCCCACAAGTACACATAGCTGTGTGCAGCATCTGGAATTACTGTTACACGTAACTGGTAAATGATCATATCTCTTCTGTCGTCCTTTCCTGTCCCATTCTCATTTCAGGTTTTTCCTCCGTTCTAGGTGACAGTTTGAGATGTTAGATATTGCTGTTATGAGGAACCTTTCAGCTTCTCCATGTATTCATCTCCTTTATTTGTTCTGGATTACCTTACTATATACATAATCTCCTATTAAAATCACTTATCCCTTCTTAAGACTCTTCACTTAAATAGCTCATTTATTTTATTTTTTAATTAGTGTAATAGCTCTTCTTTTTCGATAAACTAATATAAGAATCACCACATTTCTGTAACTTTCTCATCTTGTCTGGAAACCCATACATTCTTGCATGGCACTGTATTTCAACATTTCTCAGATTCCTTCCTCCCTTCCATCACTATATGCACACATTTAATGTCACTTTTTTTCATTGTCCAGTCCTTTGAATGGCCTTGGATGGATGTCACCTCCTTCTATACTTTGCTGTTTTAATTCAAGGGATAATGAACCCAAAGTCATCATACTGCAGTTCATCCGACAGGACCTTTGAGACTTGGCCTGTCCACATCATGTTGCCCTCCTTCCTAAAACTGACTTTTAACATGTGTATGTGAGGAGTTGACATATCCTGTTTGTCATACTTTGAAGGGGAGTCAGAAAGATGAACTTTTCTCTCTCCTTCCTTCCTCCCTTCCTCCCTCCCTCTCTCCCTCCCTCTCTCCCTTTCTCTCTCTTTTTTTTTTTTTTTAAGAAATTCAACTGTTAAACATGGCATTGCACATATTTTGGACCAAACCCTGTTGACTTTATTCTCATTTGTATCTTCATTCATTTCTGACAGGTCCTTTCATGTTATTTGATGAACAGTGTTTGAACTCTGTCAGTCACTACCTGTATTAGGTTAAGAATAGAAACAAATAATTATATTGCCATAAAGGTGTCTCTGCAGGGTTTCTTTAAGAAGCAGATTTCCTGATTAAAGCAACTCCTGGCTTCTTTCATTTTTGAAAGGCTTTAAGCAATTTGAAATGTTGCTTTGATTCAGTCATGATAAGCAAGTACAAGCAGAAACGCTACAGTACAGGGTTGCTTTTTATACTGTGGCTTTTTACAAAGGTTTATATTACTAAGCCTAAATGAGCTTCTTAGAAAAGGAAGAATGCCTCTTGCTTGTCACAGCAACAATCTTTTCTGCCTGCAGCAGGCAGGACATTGACCTCTACCTGAACAGCCTGAGGTAAGAGGAGTAGCCACTGGAAATTATTTATAACCTGACCAGCTCATTTAGTTTCATCCTCTGAGGCCCTCAGAGTCGAAGTGACACAGCAATAATGGCCAGCGAACTTTTGATCCAATTAATTGTTAATGAGAGGTTTGATTAGCAAATAAAGGGCCTATTAGGTTAGCTGATTGTCTTTCTTTCACAATACCAGAGGTCAACATTTTTTTTTTTACTGAAAGAACAGTACACTGTGTACTCTGGTTAAATTAATCACATGCTCACAGGTGTTGAGTAAAGTTGATTCAGGAAAACAGTCAGCTTAGACATCTGTCAGCAAACCTGAGAATGCAATAAGTATTCCTCACTTTGTTTATGATTAGGGTTTTGTTTTATTTATTTGTTAATTCAACTGCCTCACCTCTCTGTGCCTACAAAACATTGCAATAACCCAGCCTCTCCTTGTCCAGGTTTCCTTCAGGCTTCCTTCACAGTTGTCTTTTATTTTAATTATGCTGACAGAATTCTCAGTCAGTTTCAAATTAATTAATTCTTCATATGTATTTAAAATCTCCCAGTGTACATACAAACAGCATTCCAGTGCATTCCTAAAAAATTCACTCTGATTTAAGGTGCACAACTGTAAAATTGTAATGACTACAGAGAAATGTAAGATTAAGGACTAAACTGAACTCCAAATGGCATCTATGGAAATTAAGATTATTTTCGTTTTAGTGCAGCCACGCTGGATTTATACCAGTTGAAATCTGTAAATAATCTGATACTAACAAATTGATCCATGTAGAGCAGCTTTTGTTATCTGAACATTTAATCTTCTTTCATATTGCCAATAATACTTGAAAATAGAATACTGCTCACAGTCTGTTCTCTCCAGTCTCCATAAAATACAGAGAGCCATGATTAGAAGAGTATTAAGTTTGTTGTCAAGCTTTAAGGTATTAAAAATCTGGAGATGTGGAGTAGGTAGGGTATGATGTAGTTTTTAATAACATGATCACATTCTGTTTTCCTGTGATTCAACTAATGGGATGGATGGACTTCATCCAAGGCAGCAGCTCCTCAGCTTTTCTTTTCACCCTAGTTACTTAACAAAGGTTCGTGACATATTTACTAAACGTTGTCTAAGCCTTGTTCACATGAGAAAAATGGTTATTTTCTGATGATGCACTCTACTCATCATATAATACAGAACTATGTAGCAAAGATTCAAAAATCAGTATAAAATAACATGGAGTAGCTATTTCTCTTGGGGTTTGTCTGGTGTGTAAGCCAGATAATGGAGTCTGCTTTAACCACAAAACTCTCTGTAATCTTCCTTAATCCACCGAGTACGTTGTATCACACAAAGTGGGGTTCAGGTAAGGTTTGCATGGATTGTACTTCTGCTTGGCTTTTCCATTTCACATAGTTTATGCATAATTCCTAGATCTTTGGAATGGATTAAGGCTTAGATCTTACGTTTCTCATTAGCTAACTGAAACCTTTTAGACCACTGCACAAATCTCTATAATATCTCATATGACCACTAACTCTGACAGCAGTAGCAAGGTTTTGTCATTTACATAGGGATGTTCGTAGAGGCAAATTAGGCCCATAGTCTGCTGAGGGCTTTCACTGTTTCACAACTGAGGTTGTAGAATCCCTGACTCTTGACCAGCTTCTGATGGGGATCCTCCTCCTTCTCTAACCCAGCCAGCAAGAACTCTTCTGTGTCTTAACTTTCTCAGACTTTAGCAAACTTGCACTTTACTTCACTGTCCTTCAGTGCAGTCCTAATTGTTCTTTGGGTATTTTGCCTTCATTCACCCCTTTTCTCCCTTTGATCAGGCTCCTAGTGCCTTTCCCTATTTCCAGTCACCCTCAGCTACAGATAGAAAACATTGTTTTTCTGAAGCTTTCCCCTTCTCACATGTAAAAGCACATATGTGCGTGTGAAGCTGCACACATGTACCCAATGGTTCAGATTCCTTAAAGCCATAAATAACTGAAAACAGCCCTTTATAATGAAAAGCAGTGCAGCCTAGGATAATGCTGTTGACATGATGTATAATAGACATCATTTCTCATTGACTTGAGCTTCCATCTTTATGCATTTTTCATAATATGCCCCTTTGCACATACCTTCACTGAGTATAAAGTGAAGCCAATAGGTACAAACAACATAGTGGCTTTGCAGCATGGATGGTAATTAAAAAGAAAATTGCAGAACCTAATTTTGTTTGCATTGAAGCTAGTCTTCAAATCTCCACCTGCTTTGACAGAACTGTGAAATGCTCTGTAAAAAGTTGTTACCACATATAAAGATAAATAATGAAGACATAGATATTAAATATTATATAATTACAGAAATCCATTAGTTGTTGTGCAAAACCAAAGGAAGAGGTAATTTAAAATACCTGATCAGGTCTGAAAGATGCATTTCAATACGAGGTGTCAGTTGAAATGGAGAATCCATAAAGTGGAGAGACAAATTCTGTTCAAAACAGCAAGCTCTGAATAATTGTGGATTGTCATCACGTGAGATGGAAGATGGCAAGTAGATCTTATGAGGAAATCAATGTGAAAAAAAGGGAGCATAGCAGGCAAAGACAGCACAGACAGTTGTGCTGTCTGTGGACCATCTTCAATTCCAACTGTATGAGAGCTATGTTAAGGAATATTTGTTAAGTTCTTTTGTACTGGTAAAACCAGAAGCCTGAGGGACACTTATGTGACTGTGGTGCTTCAAGGGTGCTCTGGAATCCAAACTCCTTCTGCAGTGACATCACTGACACAGCCTTTGCTGATGGCCTTCTGGTGAAATCTCTGTCACAGACTTCCCACATTGATCTTTGTGCTTCATATCTGATTTAATTTCACTTAACATTGAGTCTCATTTGGGCACAATCCTCCTCCAGCCCCCTTTTTCCCCCCTCACTGTTCTTTAAAGTACTATATACACATCTGGTATTTTGCAAGATTAATTTGTAACAAGAATAGAAATAATTCAAAAAAGAGAAGGGAGTCACTGTTATAAAATGGCTTTGCTAAGTACAAGCAGGAATTGAATGACATAAAAATGTATGTCTGTGGTAGTAAAAAAAGTATAACTAACTCTCTAGCTTTTGATTGACATAATTCCTGGAATCTGCTTGTGGTTGTATATTGTAAGGTTATGAAACATTTGCACTTTTTATCCAAAGAATGATTTTATTCTTTTTCAAATCAAAGCAAACAGTATTTTTAACTTTCTGTCTCAGGCTTCATGAAAGTGTTGACTGTAAGGAAAAGGATCATTAAATTTCATAGTAATTTCATAAGTCAGCATAGCAGCTTCATTGCATGAGGTATATTGTAATTTTTAAAACATTAAAACTTAGCAAAAACCCCACAGAATAAATGTGATATATTCTATTTAAATTATAGTTTTATTATTAGAATTTGATTTGGCTTTTCACTAGCCATCCTATCAAAGTAATATATCTCACAATTAAAATGTCTAATTTGTTTCCTTGTGTTCCTGATGTTATTGAAATTGGCCTGTGCTCCTCCAGCATAGATGCCAATTCTCTAATAGACTGCAAAGTAACAAAATATTTTGTCCAATTTTATTTCTCAGTTTTCATTAGAGTACTACAGAAAAACATTTAACCTAACATCAGAGAACAATCCCATTACTAAACAAATTCAGTGGGTAAATGCAAAAGTGACCTATAGAAATTACTTTTTGGAATATAAATAGGAAAAAAAAGAGTATTATTTATATCAAGAATAGAACGTGATAACGAGTAATTTATGCTTGTACCAGTTCCAGTAAGTTCCAATCCACTGGAGAGTTTCAGTCTACTGAGAGGATGGAATGAGAGGGTTTATGAGGGAAATGAAAGATATACTGAGTTATTTATGAGAAGAAGAGTGGATGGAAGGGCCAGTACACTTTTCACCTAGGTATTATGGTGTACAGGGTGCAGAATGTTTTCCTTAGTCTTTCCAAAGCCACAGATGAGCAGATTCATAGACAATTGGAGATTTGATTACACAGATTAAAGCGTGAAAATGATATCGTTTGGCTGTTATCACATATGGCTAAACACGAGCTATAGACTCCAGGTTGATACACTGCAGTGAATTTAGCCCCTCAGTAGCCTCTTGACACCTTCATAAAAGGTGGTTATTTGCACTTCCTATGGATGAAACGTACCTCTTACCAATTTAATATGATAAAACACTCTTGACTCATTACCATCTGAGGTTGTTAGAAAGTTGTGAACTATGTGGAGAAGCGGTTGTTCACAAAACCTAATCCTCATACTGTGCTAAGCAGAGAAGTATCCTCAAAGGAAGTGCCAGACATAGATCCTAAGCTTATATGTGCAGAAACACCTCCTTGAAAAAAAATCTCTCTGCGTGGACTCGGAAGATAGTGTACAAAGAATAACCCCACTAGGGTACTGTACATCCTTGTGAATGGCCCTCAAAACTCACTGCAAAATAATGCAACCTAACTAACAAAACAATTATTCCTAATGCTTTCAAAACTTATTCTTCATATTCACAGAAAATCTTCCAGATATTAAAACTTCTTGATGAAGATTATCCAACACCTTGATTCTTATTTCTGTGGACATCTTGCTAGACCTAGAAACCTGTGAAATATAAAGATGTAACAAACCTGAGTAATGAATAAAACTCTTTCCATCGTGTTTTTTATCTTTTATTGCTGCCACATGAAATTTTGCATCACAAAAAATCCTATTCCTCTCCAATTTATGGAATCTACACTTGATAATCCTCTCCTGACATGAGAAGATATCCATATTCATATTTATTTTGCTCTAAATTAGCTACTTTCTTATTGACCCTAAATAGTTATCATCTCAGCTGGAAATATATTAGAGTTCTAGTTGCCAAACAAATATTCAGCAAAAGATGAATAAAAGCATATGGGGAGGAAAAACCCACAAAGTTTTCACTGCCAATATAATAGAAGGCATTCTGGCGGACAGCCATCTGCACCCGCTGAACAGAGGGATCTTGGGATGACATTGATCGATTTAACAGTAGGAAGGTATTAATGATATTCAGCACTGATGGCTGAGCCACTTCACACTCATTTGCATTTCCATTCATCATCTCAGCATTTATCATTATGAGGCGAATGCCAGAACTAATTAAAGTCTGGGCTAACAGGGTGACATGGGAGTCCAGTCGCTACTTATACTGAGGAAACATGGGAAACTTTCCAGCAGGAAGAACACCAACCTTACACTAAATCCAATTAACTTAATTCCTAACTAAACCATTAGAGGGTCCTTCATTTGAACACACTACCTTGATGGGACTGAAGTTACACTGGGCTTGTTGGGTTTTTTTTGTTTTGTTTTTTTCTCCTTGTGTTCTAGTAGTTTCATGACTCAGTAATATTGTGTTATGTGTACATTTTGGAGTTTTCTGTAATGTGATCATACTCTTCCTCAGCCATATCCTCCAAATTTTGTCATAGTAAACAGACATATAATTTCAAATTCTGCAGTAAAAGTTGAATATTAAATATAAATACTAAGATAATTCGCTCCTGAAATGACCTGAAAAGTACTGCGAATACTCTAGTATAAAAAAATCAATCAAAAGATGTAATGCACTGAAATCTATGTTTTTATGGAAGAAGACTAGTAAACTACTACTTCAAATGGGCATAAACATTATTTACATTAGTTTTCTACAACAGAAATATGATTATTTTTCCTTCTCTGCAGTCCAAGGCTTGCTTGGCATGCTCTCACACGTTATCACACTATCTGCTGAGACAACCCCTGTGAGAAAAGTGGACAGGAGTCAATCATGGGTACATCTTGGCAAGTCCTTTGGTTTCAAAAATCTTCTTGCTGAGAACTGGAATAGTCATGGGGGTATTTGCTGTCAAATCCCACTTAGGTTAGGGATCTAGCACCTTAAGACTCCTTTGAAATTTCCAGACAGAAAGAAAAAACATGATAGGAGGAAGTTGTAGTAGTACAGAAAACTATAGAAAAAAAAGTAAGTAAATTATTACTTTCACATTTTCAAATTTTTGCAAGGTACAAGTACAGAAAAAATCTTTTCAAAAGCAGATTTTAAGAAACACTATCCTTACCCATGGTTCTAGATGCATCTTATATTTTAAAGCAGTAAATTGGTTTTATTTCTACAAACATAAAGGAACATTTGATCTAGGTTCTTGGTAACACGGTATTTCTTTGCCCAAGGAATTTCTCTCTCATAGTAAAATAAATACACCCCATNGAGGAAGTTGTAGTAGTACAGAAACTGCCATAGTAAAATAAATACACCCCACTAAATGAAATATCTATTTCCCACACCCACAATGAAATCTCTGCAATTTTCTATCTACCACATGGTTAGGAGAAAATATGGCTTTTATGCTTTTCTACAAAAGACTTAATGGCTTCTAAAAAGATGCAACACTCTTACCTGCCTGGCAATGCCCCCCATGCATATCCCATATCCATAGATACGAGAAAAGACAGTGCTTGTGTGGGAAATGTTGGATCTCACCTGTATTGGTTGAAAACAGTCACAGTATTCACGGACTAAAATAAAATCTTCGTAAGCCCCTTTTAAATTTAGTGAGAGAAACAGTGAACTTGTTGTCTTTGTGTGAAGCTCTTTTTAAGAGGAAATTCAACCTTTGCTCAATTCAAGTTTTTAGTGATTTCATTGTGCAGCTCCAACTGGAATGTGTATAAGTTAGATAGGCATGGATGAACCAGTCAGATTCAATACCAGGCATTGATGAAAAATATAGGCATTTTATAAAGGCAGAATGAAGAGATGCAGCAGGTAATTTTAATTTTCCTTTCACGCTGGCCAATTTTAATTTAGTCCTCCTTTGTGGTAACAGCTTTATCCTCTTCCTGATATATATTTCTAACCCATTCACATGGCCAGGCAGTGTGTAGCCTGTAAAAAAGATCAATGAACAAGGAAGGGTTAGATTATATTGATTTAATGTTGATTAGTTTACACTGGATTGTCTGCTGCAAAAGATGTCAGAGATTTGTAGTTCATTAGCTCCCATCAATTGAACACTGGTTTAAATTAGTACAAGACTCTTCCTTTCTGTAATGTAATTTCAACTTGCATTTCATGCTTAGCTTTCCTATCTGTACTTCCACGTGATAATCGTTACAACATTTTTATCCATGATAGAAAAGAAAAAGAAAGAGACTAAAAACATCAGAATGCTTGTTACGTGAGTTGCTACTTATTTCACCTAGGGAAGTTAGAATCGTAGAATAGTTGGGGTTGGAAGGGGCCTTAAAGATTATCCAGTTCCACCCCTCCTGCCATGAGCAGGGACACCTCCCACCAGACCAGGCTGCCCAGGGCCCCATCCAACCTGGTCTTGAACACCTCCAGGGATGGGGCAGCCACAACTTCCCTGGGCAACTCATTCCAGTGCCTCACCACTCTCATAGTGAAGAAATTCCTCCTTATGTCTAGTCTAAATCTGCTCCTCTACAGTTTGTACCCATTGCCCTTCATCCTATCACTACAACCCTTTGTAAAAAGTCCCTCCCCAGCTTTCTTGTAGCCCCCTTCAGATATTGGAAGGCTGCTATAAGATCTCCTTGGGGTCTTCTCTTCTCCAGGCTGAACAACCCCAACTCTCTCAGTCTGTCCTCATACGGTAGTTGCTCCAGCTCTCTGATCATCTTTGTAGTCCTCCTCTGGACTTGTTCATAACAAGTTATCCCACAGTTATATAAGAAGTGTTACTCATCTGCAACGTATCTTGTAATCATCCCAGGAAATGTCAGATTAGAATTAAAAACCCACACAATTTTACTAGATGATGCACTTACTGTCACAAAATCAGTTGTAGCTTTCAGAATTTATGATTGCAGATCTGAACAAATCAAGATTTCATAAAAATGTTTGCTGTTATTAAATAAAAGTTAGAAATTTGGTTCAAAACATCTCCAATAATAACATCTAATTGTCTTTGAGAGTATGGATTTAAAGTAATGAAACAGCTAGAGTGGCAAGAGACTTTGGAAGTTCATCTGGTGCAACCTCCTTGCTGCTCGTTGCTCAGGAAGAATGAAGCTGGTTGCTCAGGACCATGTCCAGGTAGTTTCTGAATATTGCTAAGGATGGAAACTCCACAACACCCCTGGGCACCCTGTGCCACTCCTCAGCCCCCTGTACTGTTAAGTCCCTTTTCCTTGTGTTAAGGAACAAACAGGACAGGAGGACAGAACAAGGACTGTTTTTTATATTTAATTCTGTCAAGCAGCAGTAACTTTGCTACATGTTGGCCAGTCTTCCAGCTGTGCTCTTTGCAGGTCCATTCCACTACCAATACCAAAGACTCTAAAATATGTTATATAAGGATAGAAGTTACTGCCAGAAATTCAAAATGGGTGTTGCAGAGAACTGACTTCAACGTGACTGACCCAAATAAAGAGTTGGTAGAGGAACAACCACTTAAAAGGGGGACTGTAAGAGGTGAAATATGGAGAAGATTAAAGTTTGCACTTGAAAGCAGAGCTATTCACTAAAGATTTAAAACTTTATATATTTGAGGTATGATTAATAAGTTGAATATTATTAAGTTTCCTTTTTCAGAAAATAAATTTTAGACTGCTCAGAACATCTTTGTCAAAATATTATTGACATCTTTTGATTTGTATTTTTATTGACTATTTTAGTTTTAACACAGCTTAGTTTCACTGTGACACAACCCCCTGACATTTTATTTCTTCTGAAATTTCAAAATCCCAACAAACAAGGATAAAAAAGAGACTCCTTTGTTCCTAGACCTCCGGTGATTCTGAGAATTATTTTCAAAGCCAATTTTGAGAATTTCTAAATCTACATTATGTCAAACATTTATTTGTTTTTTAGAAAACTTTAATGTTGCTGGGAACTGAGATGGCATAGAATCATGTGGCATATAGAATTGCAATCTCCATCAATTGGTTCTACACAACATATGTCATCATATGCTCTCTCCTTGGAAGTTCCTTTTGGACAATTCTAGGAAGAAAAGCAACGCAGAAATGGTTTGTAATTGCAAACAACTTTTTTCTCATGTAGAAAATGTTAAGAAAAAAAGAGAAAAATCTGGAGAAATAACAACACGTCTGTTAATTTTTTCCCTCCAATAATTTGATCTAGTCAAGACACATGCTCACTTTCAAAGTAATCTGATTAAAAACAATTCTTATCCTATGCACCTGCACCTCATCAGTATAATTCTTCTTCTACTCTTCCCCTCTGTTCTTCTAACTGTTAAACTCATGTACTCACTCATGATAAAACTGCATGTGTATACTATGTAGGGCAGAAATTCTTTCTTACTTAGTGAGATGCATCAGTAAGATGATGCAACATGAATTCTATGCATCTTGATATATAATATTTATAGGTAAAACCGATCCTTATTCTGATGCTGGTTTTGTATGAGATGTCAGAGAAAGACAATAAATCGGACATTTAAAATAAACCTGAAAAGAAAAAATAAATTCCTAAATCAAGCTGTCAGGGATATTTGTCTCACAAGGTCGTTACAAGATTTGAAATTAGAATTAAACTTTGAAGTAAGTAGGATTTTTGTTTTCTTTTAACAGAAAGGGCTACTGTTAATGTTGTTTTGATACAAACTTTACTTGGCAGTAAAGATGCAATTTTTCATGACTGATGTTTCTAGTAAACCACCTGCCTTCAAATGTCCAGTAATCATAAAACTGGTGGAGAGTCTGATACTAACTATATCTGTGGTTGGTGTTGATGGTTATGGTCCACTTGAAATAACTTATGGATGGAAACACAACCTGTAGAAATACATCACTTAATCTCAAAATAAGCATACACTGTCTTGTCTTGTAGAAAAACATAATGATCACGTTAGTGGCTTGATTATGAGTTATAATTATATGAGCAAATATTTAAAACTCCAAGTCCTGAGTTGCATTTATTAGTTCTGTAATTCTTAAATGCAGCTATAGGAAACAGAGGTATAGATAAAAACGTTATTATAGAAAGTGCAACATAACTTTTCTAAAAAATATCAGATGACATTACCATACTAGTTTAATTTACATCTATTTTACTTCTTAACCAATGAAATATAATAAAATAAAATTTTATGTTATTAAAGGAGGCTTTTATACAACACAGCCTAAATAAATACATGTTATTGTGTCTTTTCTAAAACTGAACTCATAGGACAAAGGGACTGGAAAAAAGTTTGAGAATTGTAAGGGTTTATTTAGACTACTCATGAAAATAGTCAAACATACCAGCACGCCCGAACTTGTTTCTTCTTTAAGCCACAGAGATTATTCATGAAGTGAATTTTTTGTAGGTGTTTTCATGATCTGGCCATTTAAAAGGTTTCCATGGAGAAGTAATCAGAACTATTCTGTATGACGATATTTATTATTCATGGTCCTACTCTAGCAGAAAAATGGCTAATAAAACAATCTTAGAGAAAGAAACACCGCAGAAAGGATTCTGTGGCTCTCTTGTAATGGTTAAGGACTTTGGAATCATTTCTGAAAGACTTGCTCATTGTATTCATGTTTATATATTTATAGGAACACATAATAAAGATTATTTTTTGTCATATTTTCATGATCTTTTATAGAGAATAAACCGCATAGCATGAATATGAAAAATAAGACTTCTGGAAAAGGGAAATATAGTCCAACCTCAGCAAAAGTAAGCAAGTAATCATTCATGTTGTAAAACTGTACTACCCAGATTGGCTGATAAGTGGCATGTCTTCTCAAACTATGAAGCTGAAAATAATCCTGGAAGCTGCTGCATACAAGTGCTTGTAGCGTAGAAAGCTGAGAAAATAATAATAAAAAAAGTACAAAGTCGCTACCGTGCAGTGGGGGTGGGGGAAAGAAATAAAGAAACAACTTTAAACAACTTGTTTTCCCTGGTTCCTTTTTGTGATAAGGGAATAGTTTCGTGAACGTTGTCAGCCTTATGCCATATGTTCCAGGAAACTAGGGACCCTTGAAGAAGCGGCTTTTGAATTATTGATCAATGATTAGCAAATGCAATCGAAATTGTAGACTTGATGTTGTGCAGGGATTCATAATTTATGAGTGGACAAAATAGTAGGTAGCAGAGGTAGTGGTAGGTGATTTCAGCCCCCATATTGATTACTTAAAACAACAGGAGGTAAGTGTAGTGTGACAGACAGAACAAAAACTGACAGCTCACTGCCTGTCCATCACTACAGACTGAGCACTGGGGAATAAAGCTTACTGTAGAAGCAAATACATTTCTATTGTGTGTCTTTGATCATTATGGTGTTCCACTAGACCAAAGGACACGTTTGTTTATAATTTATGTATTCTATTACTGTAAAGGACCGATAGCATCCTATTAGATACGATAGTATCTAAATATCTAGATAGTTTGTACCTGTAACAGCTTGAGAAGCAATTTTGTGAAACATTTGCATAGCCGATCAGCAAAGCTGAAAACCTGGGAATAGAGACAAGGAGACAAGGTATAACTGGCACCAGTCTAAAAGTCAGCTCTGTTTTCTGTCTTTTGCTGCCGTTGCCAGCTCTTTTTGGGCTACTGGAATACTTCCTTGCTGATAAGCATTTGAGAGCACTAACTCGGAAACGTCTCCGTCCAGCAAAGAAAAAAGCTGCTTCCACCTGTAATTTTATAGAATGATGAAAAAGGAGTAAGCAGGGAAGGCTGGACATCCGGGTCTGTCTCCAGGTCACAGCTGAGTATCTATGTAAGAAATTTCTGTGCATATCAACAGAGGTAGATTTCATGGTCCTTGAACCCCAGAGAGCAATATGAGATGGTACTAAGTGATATGGTGATTTCAGTGATACTGAATGGGGTTCTGGCACTTTTTGCTAGCAAGTAATAGCATATTTGGTTGGAATTGTACTGCTGTATAATCAATGCAAAGGCACCTGTCCTGCTGGTGGTCTTTCGCTGCATCACAACAAGCCTGTGTGCATCTGAACCAGTATTTTCTCTTTTCTGCCTGACTAAAATTTAGCATTATCCCCTGAAACTATGCAATAATGTTATTGAATAAAAACTGTATATTTCAAAAAAGAGAGAACAACAAAGACTGACACAAATACATGGCCTTGTGACTTTGAGGCAAACTGTGCTGTGAGTTAAATTTGGAATATGAAATGTCCTTAACAATAGAAAAGTGATTTCAACAAGGAGGGAAGCAGCAGAACAGCAGAAGTTTCCACATAGAAGCTGGAGAAAAATGATATCTATGAAGAACATGAATATGGACCCAAGATAAAGATGTCTGTACATCAACAGGAGCACGTGTAGGAAACAGGATTTGAGTGAATTAAGAAAGTCACAGAAAACTGGCTGATATTTCAAGAAGGCTGAGTGATGGCTGTTGCTGAAGATAGGTAGCTGAAGAAAACTTTCACCAAGACTTGGTCTTAAGATTTACAGTAACTTGGTTACATTTAAAATTATTATTTTGTTTATTGTGTTCTGTAGATTTTGAGAAAAATGAGCCCTAATTCTCAGCTGGAGCAAATTAAGATAAGGCACAAGGGTTTATGTAAATAGATAATTTGCCTGATTAATTGCCTTCAAATACCATGACAGTATAATACTTTTATTGTAAATAGCACTGCATAGTGCAATTTCTTCATCCGCACCATTGTTGGAGTAGTGACCATTAAAGATGGGCTCTATACAAGAGAAATCGTTGTTAGCAATTACTATTGCCTTTAATGACAACAATGTTTTCAGCTAGAGGAGGAGCTAGACAAGATGGAAAGAATGAGCAGATAACTTGAGCAAAAAAGGTGACCCTGGAAAGGCTTCAGGAGAGAAAAGGTATAGTTTTCTCTGCTTGCTCATGGAGAGAAGTGCTAACAGTAAAGATACATTCCCTGAACGTCACAACTCTACTTTTTTTTACAGCAGCTAGTAAAACAATAAGCTCCTGCTTCACTGCATCTAGTAGATCATTGGAACATCCACTTCACTTTGATGATGCACAGCTGGTGACTCTGCTAATGTCTTTTGGAAGATGAAGATTTCACAGGTTTTGTCAGCCTTCATCACACATCTTCCAAGGAAAAGCTATCATAATTAGAGGAGCCGGGGACTAGAGAGTTAGCTGAGTACAAATTTATAAGGAATACATTTTTTAGAGGAATCATTTTTTTAATGAATACGGAACCAATTTTATAAAAATAACATGAATTTTTAAGATAATTTAGGTTTCTTTCTTAAATTTTAATTATGTTGTTATGCCAATCTTACATCATATGATTCAAGGCTGCAAGGGAACATGAAAAGTAAAAGATGATATTAAAATAAATATATCTGAAAATCTACTACAGTGGATGATTCTAGCACAAATGAAAATTTTGCATCTAAAATACACGTATTTCAAGTGTAAATCTCTATTTTGCATAGAATGGCCTTGGTTTTACTGGAAAAAGTGTCTACATTTGAGTTAAAGATGCATGAAATGTTGCTTTTTCTTTATTTATAAAGAAAAGCAAATAGGAAATTTTGTCCTTCATAAGTCATGACACAATCTGCTTAATGCCTTCATAGTTTTATGTTTGATGAGTGGTGTATTCATCCCAAATTCATGTAATTTAAATCCTGTAGAGGAACAGACTATCATATATTTGTACTTCTTTTTGTTCCATGTATAGTAACGATCGGAGTGATTCTGCACCAGGATTTCTGTATCTTCATGCAGGTAATTATCTTCTCTGCAAGTTATATTGCATGAGTCTGACAGTTGATCCAATATAGTTATTATTTGTAGAGTGAAAGTGGTTTGGTTTTTTTTTGGGGGGGGGGGCGGTGGAGGGTGGGTTTTTGGTTTTTTTTGTTTTGGTTTTTTTACAGGAAATNGTGTATTGGTGGAGTCCAAGGTCCTGAGGGATATGGGAGAGGTGAGGAGTATAGTTAGAATCCCAAATTTCAGTAAAGCAAAGTTCCAGTTCTTCAAGGAGTTACTCAGTCAGAACCCCCTGGGATACAGTCCTCAGGATGATGGAGCAGATCAGAGCTGACAAATAATTAAGGATGCTTTCACAAAGTGCAAGAGTGCCTGGTCCCCAAACGTAGGAAATCAGGCAGGGAAGGGAAGAGACCAGTGTGACTGAGTCGAGACCTGCTTGTCAAACTGAAGACCAAGAGGAAACTACGCAAGCAGTGCAAGCAGGGACAGGTAACCTTGGAAGACTATAGGGACGCTGCCCACTTGTGCAGGGATGGGGTCTGGAAGGCCAAGGAACAGATGGAGCTGAACGAAGAAGACTAACAAGGAGGGCTTGTACAAGTATGTCAACCAGAAAAAGAAGGTTAAAGAAAGCGTACCTTGACTGCTGAATTGAAGTGGTGACATCAACAGACAAGGAGAAGACTGAGATTTTCAACAAGATTTTTACCTCTCCTCACTGGCAACCACTCTCCTCACCCATCCTGGGTCAATGGACAACAAGAAGAGGATCAAGAGGGTATAGTTCCTCCCACTGTAGGAGAACATCAGGTTCATGACCACCTGAGGAACCTGAACATATATGAGCCTATGCAACCTGATGACAAGCATCCCAGAGTCCTGTGGGAATTGGCAGATGTGGTTGCCAAGACACTCTCCATGATATTTGAAAAGTCATGGCAGTCAGGATAAGGCCCTGTTGACTGGAAGAAGGGTAACATTATGCCCATTTAAAAAAAGGGTAGAAAAGACAACCTTGGGAACTACCGACTCGCCAGCCTCACCTCTGTGCCTGGGTAGATAATGGAACAGATCCTCCTAGAAGTTATGTTAAATCACTCTGAGGACAGGGAGGTCATAGTGGCAACCAGCACAGCTTCACCAAGTGCAAGTCCTGCCTGACCAAGCTAGTGGCTTTCTATGATGTAGGGACCACATCTCTGGACATGGGAAAAGGAATGGATGTAATCTATCTGGACTTCTGCAAAGCCTTTGACACAGTCCTCCATGACATCCTTCTCTGTAAACTGGAGAAATATGGATTATATGGGTGAACTCTTCAGTGGAGAAAGAATTGGTTAGATGGTTGCATTCAGAGAGTAGTGGTCAATGGCTTGATGTCCAAAGGGAGATCTCTGAAAAGTAATGTCCCTCAGGGAGCATGCTGGGACCGGTGCTGTTTAATATCTTCATTGATGATATAGACAGTGAAATTGAGTGCACTCTCAGCAAGTTTGAAGATGACACCAAGCTGAACAGTGCAGTTATCACAACAGATGGATGGGATGTCATCCAGATGAACATGGACAGGCTGGAGAAGTGGGCCTGTAACCTTCTGGGTTTCAACAAGGCCAAGTACAAGGTCCTACACCTGGGTTGGGTCAATCTGCAGTTTCAGTAAGGGAGGTGGGGCAGTGTGATTAAGAGCTGCAGAGAAGGACTTGGGAGTGCTGACTGATGAGAAGCTTGACATGAGACGACAATGTGCTCTTGCATCCCAGAAGGCCAATTGTATCCTGGGCTGCAACAGGTGAAGTGTAACCAGCAGGTTGAGGGAGGTGACTCTCCCTTAGTACTCTGCTCTCGTGAAAACCTACCTGGATTACTGTGTCCAGTTCTGGAATCCTCAACATAAGAAGGATATGGAACTGTTGGAATGGATCCAGAGAAGGTCCACAAAGATAATCAAAGGGCTGGAACACATCTGCTATGAGGACAGGATGAGAGAATTGGGGTTGTTCAGCCTGGAGAAGAAAAGGTTCTGAGGAGGCCTTCCAGTACCTTAAGGGGGTGTAGAAGAAAGCTGGGGAGGGGCCTTTTACAAAGTCATGTAGTGATAGACTGAGGGGGCATAACTTTAAACTGGGTAGGGGAAGACTTCGATTAGACATTGGGAAGAAATTCTTCATGATGAGGGTAGTGAGGCACTGGAACAGGTTGCCCAGAGAAGCTGTAGATGCCTTCGCCTTGGAAGTACTCAAGACCAGGTTGAAAGGGGCCTTCAGCAACCTAGTTTAGTGGGAGGTATCCCCACTCATGGCAGAGGGGCTGGAACTAGATGATTTTTAAGGTCCCTTCCAACTCAAACCATTCTATGTCCCTCTGATATTCAAAGAGTACTACCTGGCTTCTTGCCTGTCATAAGTTTCCACCCTATTTTACACTGAGTCTGCAAGAGAGATGCTTCAGGTGTCTGCCCAATTCCCCCAGAATTGCATGTGGGAAAAAGTCTGAAAGAATGAGAGCAGGTGTTTTACATTTTACTAGTCATCAAAACAAACAATACAGTCAAGTAGAAATTTGAAGTCCTTTTGGTGAGGCAGTGCAGTGATTTTTTTTCATGGGTCTTATAACAGTAAATGAATAAAGAATAGAAATTCAACAGCAACTAAATGTAACAGTAATATCTTTCCAAAATTAATAGACAGGTAAAGCTCAATTAACATCTTAATACTGCAATACTATTAGTCTTGAGTGAATAATGTACAAGAAATATTTTTTTAACAAAATCAGGCTTTAAAAAAATCTTTCCCTCTTCTTTGTGGAGTGCCTATTAAGAGATCAACTTCCTTGGATGCTTAAATGCTATTTAAAATTATTAATGAAACTTATAAGTTAAGGGGTAAAGGCAGGTAATTCTTCATGCCTGCTTAATATTCCATATTCATTATCTGGAAGTGATGAGGGGCTGTGTTTGCTTAAATGATATTTTTACACATCACACAGTAGTCTTATAGATGAGCCACGTAGAACTATTTCTGCTTCCTGTGATTTACTGAATGAAAAGCACAACTAACAGAAATGTTAGTCTAAGTGGGTTTGAACCGTATGTAGTTTGTCTATGAGAACACATAATTTTCACCTTCACTTTTTGCAAAGAATTGCATGTGTGTGTGCCAACCTAAAACCAAAGAGAAAGGAGTATAGGAACTGGATGACCAAATTCCTTTCCCCAGTACTTGTGCACAGAATTACTGCTTTGCTTAGTTCGCACTGGGAGAAGGGACTGGGAGAGAAGAAAAAGACATACAGGTGGTGGAAGGAGGGGTGAAAGTAGAGAGGCAAACGTAATATTTTTTCTGCAAAAGGGCATCTCAGCCTGGGTTCAGTGACTTCATAGTTTCCATGGTGCAACAGAAAACAGATTGGCTGGTGATGTACATAAATAAATGGCTTTGCAATGGTTTTGATAAAAAGGAGGATATAATCAGTATTCTGATGTTATCTACAGTTTCTGTTGAAGAATGTGCTTAATGCTTCTCAGTATATGAATATGAAATCCTGTGTTTGTATAAGTGTACTTTCTTCCAAAGAATGAAGAAAATTTATCTATGTAGAAACCAAGTCAGTAAGTATTAAAGTTGCTTGGAAAACAAATCTTTAAAGGAAGTACTCATGAAAGCTTTACTTAATTTAATATTGTACTTCTTTATTTATATAAATGTTCTGAAATAAGTTACATGAAAGTACTGATTTTGAAATTGCTTATTATTTTGGACAAAAACTGTAATCAACCTGTACAATGGTCTTGGCTGCATTTACAAGAGAAGACTGATAGTCAATGCAGAACAGAAATAACCCCTGGAAAAAGAAATAAGCATTAGTTGGGAATAATAATCCCTTTTTTTAGGGGAAGATTTTCAAGGTAATTAACATTAGAGAAATTATATTTTTATTGAGTTAAGGTTCCAAGTGGCCTTAAAATGGTTTAAACCTTTGAGAGACAGGACACTAGTCTAGGTGATATGCCTAGTACCCACAACATAGCATAACCAAGTTTTTGAAGTATCTTGAGAATAGCTAGGCTTTCACACTCCTTTGTTTTGACTATTAAAAACCTTCCTGGCTAATACCTTTTATTTCCCAGCTCAGAAGTGAACCTTTTCTTTGAAAGACCTTTGTCAAGATGCTCACTTACATATTGCAGTGCAGGCAGTTTAGCCCCTAATAACACATGAGCCAGAAACAAATGAAGATCTCACTAAAAATCAACCCCATTTCTCCAAACCCTCACAGTCTGAGAGTGAGGCCTAAATGACCTTCCTAGATTATGGATTTGAGCAGTCTTCATTTCTTCTCATTAGGATGGCTAAATCTTTTAATTCTATTCTGCACTGTACATCTATTCTGCACTGTGCAAACTACAAGCAAGAGTCTAAACCCAAACATTTGAGAAACATCCCATTACCATTGTGTTTGTTTTGAGAGACGGGATTTGTATAAAATGCCATTCTTTTCTGTGCAGAAAGAAATTTACATTTATGTTTTTCTTAATCATCACAGTAAGAGTAATTTTAAAATTTTAATAAAAAGGAGAGATGTAGAGAAAGAAAAGAGGAAGAGATACTGAAACATAGTTTTTCAAAGACAGTTATGCATGATTCATAAACTGTGCTTGAAAGAAAAAAAAAGAAAAAAATAGTAAATTGTTAGCATCACCAAAAATCTTGCATGGCAAAGTTTCCTGGATAATATCATTAACAATACTGATCTCTCTTCCCCATTGGGGATGAAAACAAGCATGACCCACCCTGGGGTAATTTTAACCAAAGAACATCACTTGAGAATTTGCCTAATAATCTCAGCCTCAAGTCCTTCAGCCAGTGCCAGTCACCTTGTAATGAGTATTCGCTTCACAATAATCTCCCTTTTCCCGAAAAATGGTATAAATGGAATTACAACACAATTGCCTCTTTTTATCTGATGAATGTGAAGCAGCAATATTGTGTTAGTGGGCCTTTTTGGAAGATATATTGGACTTTAATAAAATTTGATCAATGCATTTAAGTCAAATTGAATTATATGTAAGTGGATAGGGTTGACATATGTTTCAATATCAGCGAGTGATACATTATTCTCCAGTGAGCATAAAATTTAATGAAATATAAATACCCATTAATCCTCATGTTTCAACCAATCAGTCACCGTTGCTCCTGCCTGCTGTTAGCAGAAGCAGGCCCAGAAAGTCATCTGTTTTATCTAAGCAGGAGCTCCAAACTGGAAAGACATCAGAAAGCTTGGGGAAGTGAATAGAATAGACATAGAATAGGGAAAAATGTGCCAACACTTTTGTTTTATCATGCTTTCGAAAAGGAAGCAATATAGTGTTCAGTTCTCTCTTTTAACTGTAATCTAAAGGAAAAAATACTGATCATTACCTTTGAAACTGAGATTCTGTGAGGAAACATTCAAAAGGTTTAGGGTTATTTTTTCGTTGGTGGTGTTGTTTAATAAAAGCCTGCCACATTCTTTCATTCTGTTTTTGATAGGTAACTTGTTATGGCATATTTTGCAAGTTTTACAATGCTAATGCTCAAGAAAAAGAAATGCAAAAGACCAAGAACAGCTTCCCTTGGAATTATTTCTAGTACTAACAATCTGATCGAGCTGAACTTTGAAAACTGTGCTACAGAAAGCACGAGATGATAAACTATAGTTTAATTTCTAAACAACAAACAGTTATGACACGAAAGTTCCATATTTTATAGAACATTTTCATTTATACAGTTGTAGATCTACATGGTTTATAACCGCAGAATTAAGATTTAAATAGAGTAGTCCTTAACTGTACCAACTCAGAATTTAAAAAAAATAAAGAAAAAATCACGTGTACTCAAACCTGGCTTTTCAGCTGTCAGCTAGTGGTAAACAAGCACCAATTCCAGAAATCCTTTTAATTTTACCTCACTATGGCTTTTTCAGTTAAAAAAAAAAGAAACAAACAAATACACATGAATAATTTTGAAGCAAGTAAAATAATCTTTCCTCAGAATATTAATCTAATTAAATTAACAAAATTACTTATACAATGAGTATCAGAATGACCAATTTAATTTCAGGACTATACTTCTATCTGTAAACTCAGTCACAAAGCCAGCCAGTGAGCCCTTTGACACCACATTTGGGATCCCTTATCTGCTTGGACAGAATTTGTCCAAATATGAAGTTCATGGGGCTCTCTTACAATGAATAACATTCTCTGTAATGTGTCGTCCTTGTTTTTACTATCTACCTGATAGCAATTTAGTTTTTACTACTGCATTATACATATCTAAAATATATCTGAAAAGAACCTGCCTTATACAGAGACATATTATGTGTCATTGCTTTATATTACTATTGTGATCAATGTAATGTTCTTTTAAGCTACCTGCTATTCAGAGATTTCTGTCATTCAGAGATTGGCGTGCCTAGGTTGTTTCCCATTCCTTCTGCTTTGGAAGCCTGCACGCAACTGGAGAAAGTCTGTCATTTGCTCTACGCTGCATGCAAATGTTCTTACCACAGGGAATCCTCAAAAGGAGTTTGGAGCTATGATGTTGTTAGAAAACCATAGATCATTCAGAAGCTTGAAGAATCTGTTTGCCTTCTCACTATAATGTGTTGCCTGCATATGATCTATGGTAAGGGATGCAAAAAATCATAGAATGATGGAATAATCAGGTTGGAAGTGACCCACTGGATCATCGAGTCCAAGGCAACGCTAAAAGGATTCAAAGATTCAAGTAACTAACACTTTGGGATTTCTAGTTTGTCCTCTCATCTGAGGTAAATGTACCACACAACAAAGAAGAGTATATTTCATAGCACAGAGAGGGGGAATGTGTTGCATATTCTGCTGGTAAGTTTTGACGTGTCATCACGATAGCAGATAATTTTGAAAGACAGGTTGGGGGTGTTCAAATATTGCTACTTGAATGACTGATATTTTCAGTGACCCAGTTGTTTGAGAACTTACTTACAAAATGTAAACTGAAGTACAAGAAATATATGACATCAGTTTGTACCAGGTTGCATGAGTTAATACTTAGGGAAACAAGACAAAAGACTGTTCCTCTACTGCAGAGACTCAAAAGGAGTGATTTAACTGTATATCTTGTCACGTTCAGAGACTTTTCACTTCAACTTTTTTCATCCTACTGGATCCAGATATCAAATGCCGTGCTGGGGGTATACTGAGATAGTTGTATAGACAAACAAAAAAATATTGAGGTTGACATTTTTCAAGTAAATTCAAAATATAGTTAATATAGGTATTGAATAGCTGAGGACAAGTCACCTCTTTTGGACATCTCACTTTTTCCAGTACATGATGGCTATAAGCTGAGACCCACAGATGGTAAGTTTTTCCCAACTTCATTAATGGTTTTGCATTGAGCATTGGGTGCTCAGTTCAGTGCAGCACATCTTTAAACACAGCTGTGACACAAAGAAACCACCTGGCCATATTTGTCATTGTCCTCCTTTTCCCTTGCCCATGAAACTGCACCTGACTGCAAGGTGGCTGAATTGTGAAGGTCTTGGACATCTACTTTCTCATAAGCTTGTCTCTTTCATACTTCTGCAATTTTACCTTTTGACACCTGTATTAATTGTCTCTATTTTTTTCTGAGCCAGGTTATGCCTTATATTTGATTATGACTTCGATGAACTATCCTCAGACCAATCTAGGCAATTCTGGGGTACCTCTGCAATGATTCCATGATTTTGGTAGACCCTTGATGTGTATATTTGTATTGCAGTTTGTGTAATTAATAAATAAAGACCTTGGGGTTGGTGGTGGGAGGAAGATTTGGAGTCTTATTGTTATTCCTTTTAAACATTCAACTTCAACGAGGTACAAGATTTGGAAAGATAACCTGAGTATAATTGTCACAGAGAGAATACTTTGTATAATACAAAACACATTGCTAGAATGAATACTGGCATATGATTAATGTTATTCCTTTCATTTCTGTGCCAGAGATCACAAGAACCACATACAAAGTGTTTGCCACTGACTGTAGTGTAATTGTTAATGCATACTTTCTGATATGGCAGTGAAACGGTTCAACATATCTATAACATTCTCTGTTTTAGAGGTTTCATTTTAGTTCTCAGTCTGTTTTATATAAAAGTTATGCTGCCATTTGTGCAGTGTGAAATATGTATGAACAGAAGTTAGTTTAATAACAATTCTTTCTAGTAAAAAGGCACAAGGACAAGGATTAGAAAGCTGTCTTAAGATGTGGTCTGCTTAACTGCAAAGCATGTTATAGTTAAAACCAGTGCAACTTTAACTCAGAAGCAGCCAAAGTTCTCTGATGAGGTATTAAAGACTATTATATAATCAGTTCCCTTTTTGAAAAGTTCTTTTGCTTACTGCAAAAAAGGACTTGAAATGCCACTATGTTTTGCTCTAGAAAGGGCAAAACACTGTAAGAGAAAATATTTGGAGGCGTGTAAATATAAGAATAATGTTAATGAACAACAACACTTTCTAGGCAAGGCAATGGTCAACAAAGACATTTGAAAAATGTGTCTTTGACATAATGAGGGAATACAATAAAGAAAATTTAAATTACTGCACTAGACCAGATCAATCACTCCTGAAGACAATAAGTACTTTTCTACTGTTGTGAAGCCACTTTAAATCAGAGCCAGAGAAAGAAAATATATGCAAACCAGAATAATTGTAGGAATAATCTTGTTAATTTCTGGAAGTAAAATTAAGAGAGCTTTAAAAACAAGGAGGGAGGTGGAAGATTACTCTGTTAAACTTAGATTCCTCTGAGCTGGAATTGGATTCAGACAGTGTTTTCATTTAACATTTTTTTTATCCACGAGCTAACTGTTCTCTTGCTATATGCTCGAAGATGTAGTTCATCTTTCACAATGTGTTTTTAGATTTGCTTGAAATATATCCAAATGGTAGAACTCATCATGATGAATTATTACATTATGGTAGATGTGTGGTATAGCTTACTCCACCAGTGTCCACAATAGTTTCTCAGGGTAAGAACAGCCAAGCTTTTGTAAGCAGTTCCCACACAGTTCTCTGACTTACTGGCCCAGTGGATTTTCTCTTCATAGTTGCAAACTGTAGGCTGTAGTCTAAATTAAGTTGCAAGATAAATAGACATTGCTGGAAAAACTGTCAGCTGCAATAAGACACAAATGGAAGGTCAAGCAGAAACACATTGCAAGCTCTGAACATGTACGTGCTTGTCTATGCAGTGTGACAAACCTCTGAGAGCGACTTGAGTTTTGGGCAGATGGTTACAACATGACAACTTACTGTCATGACAAAAATACAGAAAACATATTTCTTATGATCTGCTCACAGCTATAATCACTGGTTTTTTAATGAAAACATGAGTATCAACACTTTTACCAACAACTTGCTCTATCTGTTGTGCTTGGATCTTGGGGGACTGAGCCTCTTGGGTGAGACAACAGCCCTGCCTGCACTAACCTCACCTAGTGACACTGGAGAATAACACTGGAGAGTGACTTCTCTGGAGCAAGTTCACAGAAGAGCAACACAACTAGTGAAGGGGCTGGAGAACAAGTCCTGTGAGAAGTGGCTGAGGGAACTGGGGTAGTTTAGCCTGGAGAAGAGGAGGCTGAGGGGTGACTTTATTGATCTCTACAACTACCTGAAAGGAGGTTGTAATGAGGAGAGTGCTGGCCTCTTCTCCCAAGTGATAGGGGACAGGACAAGAGGCGTTTAAAAGATGGGTAGATTAGATGTTCAGGGACATGGTTTAGTGGCAGATAGGAATGGTTGGACTTGATGATCCTGGAGGTCTGTTACAACCTGGTGAATCTATGATTCTATGACCTCATCTTTTGGCTCATTTTCCTGTGGAGCAATCTCACTCTCGTTGCTCACTGACAAATTTATCTAGGCACTGGCTACCAAATAGATTTCATTGGTAATCTCTTTCAAAACAGTGGGAAACTCTCTGTGGGAACAGACTTGCTCTGTCAAAAATAGTTTGCTCATGCTGAGGTGAATCTTGGGGAGGGTTTGGATGTTAAAATCAGAAAAGTGATTTCTGCCACTGGCTTAATCCATCCTGAGACCATGTTCCCTTATGTGGTGGGTGTCTATTCTCAGTGACAGAAGATATGGTAGGCATCCATCAGTACAGGTGAACGAGAGAACCACATTGACTAGAGGCAGTGTTGATTTGTTTAAAACAAATATGAATTATCATGTACAGAGTAAGCCTAAACCCAGAATGATGAACGCTAGTTCACGTTCTATGAAAGAAGATGAATTTCACAGCTCTAGACTTATTCAAGGAAAGCAGTGTTTGAAGATTTGGATATGGATGAAATGTTGGCTTTTTGTTGGGATGGGGATAAGATCATGGGTTTCTTCTTTTTTTTTTCCCACAGAAATGCAAATGTTGTGAACTCAATTTTTTGAACTGAGTTATTTTGTAATCCTGAAAACTTCAGTGGAATGTAAAACCTTTCTTGCCCAACTTTAAGTCCTACATTACCTTAGCCTTGAAATAATGGGTGTGGCAACGCATAATTAGTCTTAAAAGTCACTGCCTGTACGTTACATCGATAGATATTAATTATATACTGCAAAATCATAAAGCTGCACTTTCTTGTACAATAGAAATAATTCTGACTGGACTAACTGAATGGAGACTGAGGGTGTGTTTTCTGTCATACAAGCTGATAGGAAGTATCTAAAAGGAATCTGATTCACCAAGAGCAAGGAGCAATTTTTTTCCAACATAAGATATGGGGAGTGAGGTCACCATTGAGTTTAGGATACAAGATTTTTTTTTCAGTCACCCAATACTGAAATCTTCTGGACTTACTCTGGTTTATTGTAAAAAAGAACAAGACTATTGCTATAGACTACGCAAATATATCCTTCAATCCCCAGTCCTGTTTTACCTTCCTTCCTTAGATCTCCAAGCTAGTATCTTGCTGAGTTTTCTCAGAAATTGACAAGGATAGTTCTGGCTGGAGTAGTCCTTTCAAAAAGGAAACAAAACTTGGTTTAAGTTGATATTCAGTATTGAAGTTAAAGCAAAAATAGTCAAAGTGGTATATAAAATGAAAAGGAAATAATAGAATGAAAAGTAAACTGCTTTTTAAAACCAACTGTTTCAGCACAGTTCTCTGTCTCACACACACGTGTTATTTCTTTCTGTATTGTCTATCCCCCCAAAAATGTTAGTGCTGTAAATATTTACAGTGGCTGGCTTCCCCCACATATTTGCGACTGCCAGGGCAATAAATTTTAAGTGAAGAAATGTACTGATGGATTGGAAAGTAAAGGAATTTGATTTATACTGTCAAATGGTTTATTATTATGGTTTGACAGCATTACTATATTGATAAATTTAAGAAAAATCCAGCTTTGTAATAAGAATTAGCTAGATTAATATCACCTACAATATACACCTTTGTTAGTTCATACACTATTATTGAGAATGGATATTCTCAATAATCAAAAAATCAAAGCTGGTGAAGGGGCTGGAGAACAAAAATTACGAGGAGCGACTGAGAGAGCTGGGGTTGTTTAGCCTGGAGAAGAGGAGGCTGAGGGGAGACCTCATTGCTCTCTACAGCTACCTGAAGGGAGGTTGTGGAGAGGAGANCTCAAAAGCAATATTAAAAGAACTGGAAATTTGTTGTGGTACTGTAGGAGAGAAAAGGCATAAACAAAAGGGAAATGCCTCCTCAATTCAAGTGCAAGAAAATAGTCTGCTTAAGAACCTTGCTCTGAGCAGATACTGCAAAGTGCTTAAAGTTACCCTTCTTTGTTCTGTATTTCTACCTTGAATTAGTCACTGCCAAATGCTTTATATTGTTAAAATATGTCTATTGTAATAATACAGTTGAATAGATTTGATTTTTTCATACTACCACTGAATTGAAAAAGTATGATCTTGTGAGAAAATGAGTGATGTATAACCTATAAATATGTCTCAGGAATGTATGATTTCAGGTAGGTTTGTAGTAATTTTAACAGGTGTAAAAATTTTGATTGATAAAAGATAACCACTTATGTGGAATGCATTTGGAACTAGGAATAATTTTTCAATTAGTACCACACGACATTCTGAAACAAATTAGCATGCTAAAACTCCACCACACACATGAAGTGGTGTAACATGGTGGAACAAAAGATTACAAAAATCACTTATCGGCAGGGAAGTCAAAGCAGGATTTTTCAACTGGGGCTTCACAGGGATTAATTCTCATATATGTTTTATTTTAGCTACTGCAACTAAATATGAAATAAAATAAACCTTACATATGACATGAACTGGCAGATCGTAGATTATAGGCAGTCATTCAAAGAGATCCAGTTTGCAGGATGATAAATGTCCATATTTGGCTTACTGATCCACTCATACAGACAAAACCAGGGTCAGATGTATACGATGCTATAAAAAAAATTGCTGCCAGAACACAGGTTTTCATCCAGAAAAGAGATTACAAACTGTTTAGGGCCCACAACAGAAAACAACCCATTGTGAACAACATCAGTGTGTCGCTGTATCAAAAGAGGTTGAGGTGACATTTAAACAGGCAAGTAGAGTAGTAGTAATAATAGGAAATAATGACTCATCTGTGCAAGATACTCAGGATACTGATAGTTATACTAGAATATAAAGACAGAATCTACATTTCTATAGGAGGCAGAAGGATTAGAGACCTCTGAATATAATAAAAGCCAACCAACCAAACACACGTTAGTTTCCTTGTGGAATCAATATTTCGCAAGCTTTTAGGATATCACATTTTATTTGAAACAAACTGAGATATTTCTTATCAATTTAATTTTCCTTAAAATACTCTTCTGGGTGCCTGGAACTAATAGAACTGTTCATTCACAGACTTCATATCAGCATCAAAACTGTATCTTGAGAGCTATGGTTTAAATATGTGATAATTCTTGGAACAGCAACTCATTAGTAGAGAAACATGTTTCCATTCTTATTCTCACAAAATGGAGGATATTGGTAAGATACCAAATTCCTTCTTATTTAGGTATGTACCAAGATACATACTTAGTATATATGGACCTCGGCATATATACCAATATATATGGACCTCAGCAAGTTACTTACAAATCACCCATGTTTTGCAAATGAGTTTGAGAATTAGAGAGTTTCCACATTTTTCTAAAGATTGTTTGTTTATCCCTGAGGGAGAAGATTTTTGCAGAAGAGTTTCCTACTGTTGCTCTGACTGTGTTGGCTCATTTTGGTTTCTCTCTGGAATCTCTAAAGTAGTTCAACATTCTGCATTTTTCGTTTTTCCCTTAGTTTTTATTGGGTAATCTGGTATCCCATTATGTGCTGACACTGCAAAATGTGAGAGTGTGTCACCTCACGAAGTTCTAGAGAGAAACTTAGTTTTTATAACGTGTAATTTAGCCTTCCACATGGTGGCTCTTGACTTTTAATGACCCTTTAAATTATAAGACCACTTAGAACTTATTCTTTCCTGAGTTAATCTCTTTATTCATAGACCTTCAGTTGGAGACTAAAATTCATATTCCACCTTCACACTAGTTTAACAAACTAATGAAGAGGATTTTAATTCTCCAGTCTCCAGTGCTAGTGCAGTTATGTGCTGTGCATCATGTTATAATCCTGGCTGCATGGGCCATTAGATTAAGACTGCATGAGTCCTGCTGCTATAAAACCAGTTCTAGAAAGATTAGAGAAGATAATATTACTTGTTCCACATGTGCAAAGAATAAATGATGACTTACATTGAAGTCAGAAAGCATTGCTCATGAACTCATTCTTTTTATTTAAATTGTAAAATAGTTGGAAGAAATTCTAGTGCTCTCATCCTGTTTTAAAAATTAATTTGGTTTATGACTATGGATAGTTTTCTTTGTTACAATCTTTTTGAATGAATTCTTTAGTAACAACTTAAACAGATTCTACACTATTTTTTCCACTTGGACAAACTGCAAAAATAACTCTAGTGTGAGTTCTTTTTTAACACCTCAGAGTTAATCAAATCCTTTGTTGTATTTCCTAACATGTTTGAAATTATGGAGAAGACACAAAATGAGAACAGCAGTAGCTTTTTCCTATTACATATTGTACAGTTTGCTTCAAATTTATTGATGGAAGATGTCTGACATAATGAGTGCCTGTTCTTAATTGCTGTCAGTACCCTCCTGCATTGTGCTGTCAGCAGAAACATTTGGAACATATCATCCCAGTGTTTTTCACCTGACCTCTTCCTTGAATAGTGAAAGAAATCCTTACAGATAAAAGTATTAGCTCAGTTGGGATGCTCTGTACCTCAGTAACAAATATGAATATCCATTTTGGGTTTGGACTAATCCTGAAACACAGGAAATCTCACCAGGTGTTTTTCAGTGGGGAAAAGAAAAAACAACCTCAAAATGTGGATAAATGTTGTTGAAAGAGCGCAAGGTACTTTTGCTTGCTGATGCAATATTACCTTGCTGAGTTTTAAAGAAAAGATAATTTATTTCTGAAGAGCATATTAGGACCAGAGCCTGTAGTTCTATGTTCTTCATGTAAGTGAGCATTTCAGTATTTTGTGTTAAGGATTCTAGACTTTGCAACTCCCGATACACCAACTCTTGTAGAATTATGTCTACTGGTAAGTCTAATGAGAACTGAGGCATCCCATGCAAAACAGAAGAACATCAAAGGGAGAAGAATGTTTAAAAGTCCTTTGCTACCCATGTATTTCAATGCTAACTCTTGCAATATAATGCCTTGAAGTGAGTAAATGGCTTCAGAAAAGTGATAATTGGAGTTTTGATCTTCTGCTTCTCAGATGCCTTCATTAGACTGTGAATGCAGTGCAGAGAACTCTGTTCCAAATTTCTTTAATAGCGTACTTGACCTTAGAATGGTTTATTGAGAATTCAGACTTGATTTGTCTTTCTGGGTACAATACAAGTCACAAATTCTGGTTGTGAAGCCAAGATTCAGGTCTTTTAATGAATTTGGGGCATTCATACTAACACATACCTGAGAATATAAATGTAAATAGTTCTGGAGATGGTAGCATCTCCACAAAGTTTTGAAGATATGAATTTTGGATTAGGGTGACGATGTGGGATCAATGTGAGACCTGCACATCAATCCCACTGAAAGTATTCTTCTTAAGTTGCATATCCCTGGTTATTTATGTTCTGTGTCCTGACAGAAGGAAAGTCAAGTCTTTACTGAAAAGAAAGTGCTCTCATTTGACATTTATACATGTCAAAAGATTTCATTTAAACTACATAATCTGAAATGTTTGAATAAAACCACTTCTGTCCTTGAATCAAATGACACCGACAACTTTTTTACACTCTACTGGCTCTGAAGCAACAGCTAACACACTCTGTGCCTACATGTGTGACTGTGAACTACAGTCATCTTAAAAGCTAACTGGATGATTTGCATTTAGTTTTGAAGATGATCATAGAATCACCAGGTTGGAAA
The DNA here is from genome assembly GCA_013389865.1 of Piaya cayana. Classification (NCBI taxonomy): domain Eukaryota; kingdom Metazoa; phylum Chordata; class Aves; order Cuculiformes; family Coccyzidae; genus Piaya; species Piaya cayana. The sequence continues at coordinate 43,363 of WAAB01002889.1, read as the reverse complement.
AGACCCACCAGATCATCGAGTCCAACCATAAAGCCACAATAAAAAAAAATAATTCTAGTTTTGTTTGGATTTTTGTTGTCCTAGTATGCAATTTTCTGTGGAATTGCAATAGTTATAGTCTATATTAATGATGCTATCCTTAAGCTCACATATACTTTCTTTATATACATGATTTATATAGGACTTAATCCTTCCTCTCTTAATGAAGTTGAGTAATAACTTTACAAATAGTCCCATTGTAATAGAGCATTGTCTGTTACCACCCTTTTTAAACTGAGTAATGACTACACCTACTATGTAATTAAAATATTATATTATATTGTATTTTAACATTTATCTTTTAATATCATCATTAATTGTTTTAATGAAACATTCAAATTAATTTTTTTATCTTCTGCATGTTTCTTTTGGCAGGGATCAGGCTGGTAATTTTTATTTGGTGTGTGTTTACAAACTTCAGGCTAAATTTTGCAATCCTTTGTTCATGACTGTGAGCACTTATTTAAGTAGTTTCATCAGTGGTAATTTTCCTGTGACAAAGTGCCTTGATCACCCGCTTATCCATTTTTCCTTCAAGCACACTGGTGCTATGCACTAACACCCACAATTTTCTCCTCATTTAAATTCCTCCTTAAAAGCTACTGCTTTTGTAATGACTACAAATCACTCTAGTCTTGCCCTGGTTACTCAAGTGGCAAGTTGATTTCTGACTTTCTGCTAAGCTCTATTTGTTTTGTTGCTTCATTCACCAACTTGTCCAACTTAGTGTGCAGGGAAAGCCCGGAGCTGCTATACATAGTGGATGGGGCATGCTCAGGGCCTTCCCTAGTTTGAAGAGAGGGTACGCATTGACTTGACCACCTTTAATTTGGCCAAACTCAAGTGGATTTCTGAGAATAGCCTTGACATAACATGTGATGCCTATGTAATGTGTACAGGTTTCAAACTAAGCCAGAATGTGCTCAGTGAATGGAATGTTGGCATTTTCTTATACCAGTAGAACAATGCTTTTAAATTCTCTATTGAGAAAGTTGAGATTTCCAAACAAGTATCTGAGGTGAGGTACCTACTATACAAAACGCAATCCAAACAACCAAAGTTTGACTTGTTAAAAGCAACAGAGGAGCACTGCACAAGAGACAATGTCACACTGCTCAAAACTGTAGGATTCACCACCAGAAAACAACTGCCAGGAAAAGAACAGGGTTTTCATAAACATTTCAAGGTAGTAATGCAATGTGAAAAAAGTCATATGCTAGCTCACTTTGAATTCTGTTGCAAAAAATGTGCACAATATTATTTTTTACAAGTATCTGCAGAAACTTTATCAAATGTTTGGGCACATGCATCATTCACAGTATCGTGAGAAAGGGAGCACACCAAAATCCAGGAAGCTAGGTAATTTAAGCATCTGATTACTCCTACTATGGAGTAAATGCATGGTACCTAACGACATTTCAGAAATTTGTGAGTTCTCTATGCCCAATGAAAATCTAAGAGAAAAGTGAGAAAATAGTTTACTTTTATTCCAAAAACATATCTTAGATGTGAAGTTACAANTTCCCCCTTGTCCTGTCCCCTGTCACTTGGGAGAAGAGCCCAGCTCCCTCCTCTCCACAACCTCCTTTCAGGTAGTTGTAGAGAGCAATGAGGTCTCCTCTCAGCCTCCTCTTCTCCAGGCTAAACAACCCCCTATTTTGTGAAGTGGAGTTGACTCTATTATTATGGTCTTTATTGCTACCTATTTGGAATTTGAATTATGTAAGTAAAATGACCAGTTTCTCTGTAATCCTTATTAACAATGCTTCAGATTAATTAGATCTACAATGACCTGATTAGCTTACAAGACCTTTAACATAAAAGGCTTGTTCATTTTTCTTGAGACAGGGAGTATGTTATTTACAATTCTTTTAATACAGCACAAATCAAGTTTCTGATTAATTCTTAAATTAGTGGCAATTTTTGTAGGAAAGAAATACATTTACCTGTGTCATGGAAGATTCAGTTTGATTGATTAGGACTAAAGTACTACACGCTGTAAGAATTTTTTTTCTCCCTTTGTCTCAGCAGCACTGGATTTGAACTGTATGTTTCATTCCACCAGTCAAGAAAGGCTGTTATGCCATTTCAGAGACAAACCGGCACAGGAAACACATATAGTGTCAGATAGGTCATCATGGGAAAAGCAGATTATCTCATATATCTTGCATTAATAATGATATTTTGGTTATGGTTGAGATGAAAATTTATCTACAGCATAAAGAATAGACTTTTTTTAGTTTTAAATACTATAATTAGTTGTAAAATGAGAGCGTAGATTTCACTGGGACTTATATAGTTCCATAACTGTTCCAGGGTGAAAATAACAGGTGAAGTATTTTGTAATAAATATGGCAATGTTAATAATGTATAGTTTTATAGGTGTTTCTGGAACTCAGAATAAACTCTGTAAAGCAGAATGATAGTTACTCTTAGTGAAAAGAATAACATGAGATGACCTTGTTTTTAAAACTACTTATATGGCTTTCTTTTGCTTAGTCAGCACTGTTTTTATCTTGTCTAAAATATCTCCAGAGTTAAAATCTGGTGACAACTTCTTTTAGATCTTCTCCTTAGAGTAGCTTCTTGGCAAGCAGAGAACCACAGTTAGAAACACTGAAACATGCGTGCTTCCCTTTCCTGATTCCTCTCACATGCTGCCATTTGTTTTAAGTTTAATAGTTAAGTTTGTTAATTTTGGCAGGACAAGTTGGATGAGAAAGTTGTGAACATGACTACATTATACTAAAGAGTTAAATGAGTTACAAGGACTTCAGAGTTCTGGAACTAAGCTAGCTAATTTTCATTACAAATACTCACTTAAACATTTCTTGGGTCTTTCACTAAATGGACAAAAAGGAAAAAAAAAGTAAATTCATTAAAGTGCTAAAAAGATAAAATTAGAGTCCTTCATTTCCTTATCAGTCTACATTCTCATTCCTATATACTGCAGAGAATTTTATAAAGCTATTTTTTCCTTCTAATAGCTTTTTAGATTGTTTTAGAATATGCTAACTTTTGGAGGACAGTAGCTAGTGTGAAGAAGAAATTATTAACTGAGGTGGCTTAGAAATGCTTATTTCCTTTTCCTTTAAGACACAACAAGAAAAATCATGCAAAAGATGAGTGAAAATGACAGCAACATTTTAAAATTCTTACCCTGTTATTTTCTCACACCTTTTACCATGAGAAAAGAAGAACATGGGATCTTAGCAGCCATTCCAAGATCTAGCAGCCTTTACGAGATGTTTCTTTTTGCTTTTTTATTTCCTCACTGAAAAGAAAGTAGAAATCACTACACTAAAATGCTTCTCTTAAGACAAACAAAAAAAAATTCTGGAAAAATATCATAGAGAAGGAAATCAAGAAAGCAAACAAATTCAGGATAGAAGGAAGGAGAGGAACATCACTTTTTTTTTTTTTTTACTACAGGTTTAACCTCTGGACACATCAGATGAGGTTTTTTTCTAAGTCTCTCTCTCTCTTGGCCTGTGTTGCTTAGCACATTTTCAGGATACAAGCTTCTCGTTCTTGTGAACTCCCTCCATGCTGTCTATCAGCTCCAAGAGCCTGAAAGTCCACCTTTTCTTTCATCTTCAAGTATACATTCTGCAGTGCTGGGAATTGTTTTGGACTCTCATTCTATAGCCCATCACCCCTATTTTGCTATTTTCAAGCCAGGCTGTAGACCACATAGTCTGGAAAGGGTGAATGGTTTTACTCACTTCACTGAACCATTCATAGAATCATAGAATCACCAGGTTGGAAAAGACCAACCGGATCATTGAGTCCAACCATTCCTATCAAACACTAAACCATGTGCCTCAGGACCTCGTCTACCCATGCCTTAAACAACTCTAGGGAAGGTGAATCAACCACCTCCCTGGGCAGCCTGTTCCAATGCCCAATCACCCTTTCTGTGAAATTTTTTGTCCTAATCTCTAGCCTAAACCTCCCCTGGCAGAGCTTGAGGCCATTCCCCTTTGTCCTGTCCCCTGTCACTTGGGAGAAGAGCCCAGCTCCCTCCTCTCCACAACTTCCTTTCAGGTAGTTGTAGAGAGCTATGAGGTCCTTGTATGTAAGGAACTGACCTGAACTTTTTTCCCCTGGGATAATTTGAGAATATAATGGCCTTCTAACAGTTGTCAAGGGTAGATATCTATATGCATCTTCTGCTGGCTGTCCTCTCTCTCAGTCATCCATGCCCTGCTATATATTTTGTCCTGTAAGCCCCACTATTACGCTGCAGTACTTGACTACTTCACCATTTCTCATGCATGGACTAGGACTCCGGTCCTTACTGCCAGATCTCCCCTCCTAGCTAGGGTCTTAGCCCATGCAGCTTTGGCTCCACTGCAGCATGGAGCTAAACACATAGTTGTTCACCCTTGTGTCACTGCAGCAGTTAACCAAACTTTCTAGTGTGGATATTTCTGTAAGAACTGGGCCTGCATGCAATGCTTTGAAAACTTTACTATGGCTTTTTATTAAAACTACAGGCTTTTATTACTACCATAAACACATATGGAAGTAAGGAATGGAAGTTTTCACAACTTGTAAGAACTGAACTTCTGGCAAGGACAAATCTGTTTTTCTCTGTGGACTAACGATATTCATTTGTTCCAATATTTGCAGGATCCAGTTCTAAGTAATCTATCAGGATAAAAGAAAAGTTTCCCACCAGATTTAGCACTGGCAAAGATTTAGAAATTAAAACAGAAGAAGAAAAAAAAAAGAATTCTACTCTTAGTCTTATTGACTCTCACTACAAAAACTCCTTTTTCTTATTTTTTTTAAGTGGAAGCTATAACAAAGTTACAGGAATGACGGGACATGAAAAATGACAGTACTTTTAATTTCCATTTCAGTTCTATACTGCACAGTCAAAGAAGTTAATTGCAAACAGTTTTCTTTCTTTTTCTAATAACATTTGCGTGTTCAAATGACTGACATATGTAAAAAGTCTGACATACATGAAAGGTATAGTGAGGTCAATAGATTAATCCTATAGACACATATTTATCCTTGTTTTCCACTCCCCACAATAAATTTAGCTTCTCTTTCACTGTTTTCTCTGTTGTATCCTGAATGGCGAGAAGATGCGTACTGGTGGTGATCTAGAGCTGTCAGTCTCAACGTCACTGCAGATATTATGCCCATCTTTATGAAAACAGAGACTGGTGATTGAAGAGACAATGCCAGTCTTTATTTTAAGAGAAAACTTTTTCTTAGTCTGCACTGTTAGAGGAATTATTTCCCAATCCAGATCGATGCCACTGCTTAAAAATCCCAAAATGAATGATGAAAAAATAACCCATTTATCCTTAATATTTTCATGTGGCTGTCTCACACAAAAAAACCCCAATCTGCAGTGCAACAATGATATTTACATCAAGCAAGTTTGAAACCTATTTAAATTCCTTCTGTTAACCTTATATAGAAAAATGCTCAGGTCATTTTATTTATTTATTTATTAATCAAGTAAAGTAGCTGAGAAAATTACTTTTGAAGAGCCAGATTGAAGAGGATTTTTTTTTAATTAACAGATTCTGGATTAAAATCTGTTTATGTGCTCTGCAAAACATCATTTAGGAAGATTTGTGACACATCTTGTGAATTTTCAAAATTCACCAGATAATGTTTTGGGATTTCAAGCACCTAAAAATTGTGATAATCCCAGGCTGAAGTTTAATAATTAGCCATATTTCTTTTGCTGCTTTAGAAAAGATGTTTTTACCTATGTTACTGCAACTCGAAGTAAAATTTATAAATTAACGGATGATTTAGTGTTTGGCAGGAATGGTTGGACTCGATGATCCAGTGGGTCTCTTCCAACCTGATTATTCTATGATTCTATGACTCTATGATACTTTTCGCTGCCTTGTTTGGGTTCCCAGAGTGCTGGGCTTGTGAAAATTCACCTGAATTTTTTTATTTTTTTTTTACAATAGCGCAACCTTGGCTAGTATCATGTCTCAAATCAGAGTAAAACTAAGGTATTATTAATAAAAAATACTGGGAATGTTTCTAAGGAAGCAGATGTACAACATACATTTTAATCTTGCAACATGCCAGATTCCCTCCTTTTTGGTGTCTGTCAAATCTTGTCTGCACTACATTAGGACTGATGTCCCACCCTAGTTAATGCCAAAGTCAGCACAGTCTTCACCCTGTTTTATCTTTAGAAGCTCAGTTCCCCTTCTGAAATACCCTTGCCCTCATGCAGCTCATCACTACATCATCAGCAAAGAACTAAACCTTGCTTTCATGTCATTATACAAGCAATAGCAAAAAAAAAAAAAGGTTTTCCTCTTTTGATTACAGATGCCAGAAGGCATTGCTCATGTAAACTCAGCCTTCAGAAGACTTCCAGCACTTGAGTGGTTTGGCCTGTGCCCCTGGTGCTAAGTAGCTGGATTACTAGGGCAAGGGAAATTCTCACCCGGGCTTTAGCCTCTAGCATTGCATGAGTCAAGCAGCTCAATCGGAAAATGCCCCTAGTTGTGCTTTGCAGTAGGAAGGGATAACTACATTTTACCTGCTTTTATGGGCTTCTGCCAGGCATCCTGCTGCCCTGAGAGCTGCTATCCTGAGCCAGCTAAGGGTGAGGGAGTGTCAAAGGAGAAGGAAGATCAAGTTAAAAAGATATAATAATTATGCACAAGGGGTTGAATTTATGTTACATGAAAGCTCTTTGTTGATTGGCTGTCTATCTAATGTGTTTGTTTAACAAAATAGGACATATTTTGTCACATATGAATGGAATTTATTGGAAAACGAAAGTACTGTCTTATAAATTTCTCAGTTTTCTGACTCTTCTGGAGTAGAAGGAAAATGAAACTTCCTAAAAGCTACAATCCTCTGTGAAAACAACTCAGCTGTACTCCACATGGAGGCCTGAGAGGAGCTGCTAAGCATGTGAGAGTGCCACTGCCACCTGCTCCTTTGGCCACATGAGCCTTTCCCACAGGAGATGGAGACAGGATTGTCTCATCCAAGCCTGGGTAGAGGTTTTTCCCTGCTGACAGGGTTGCTTGCTGGGTATTTCTAGGCATGCTCTTCTGACAGATTTTATCAGGCAGTCCACTGAGTGCAAAAGATGCCACGTGTAGAAACCCAGCAATCTGCAACAGCACTTGTGGGATAGTCTTGAGGTTCTTTCAACCCTACCTTCTCCAGGCTTCAGCCTTTTCTTTTTGGCTTTGAATCTGCACTTGAATAGCTGGCTTGATGAAATCTGACAGAGTAAGTTTGATGATAAGTTTAGAAATAGATAGATGCGCTCTGAGCTCAACTGCATAGTGATATCATGCTGATCTACTGTAGCATTTACTTCTACCTCTAAAGCGTGATAGCAGCCAAAATAGGAACAGACTTGATGGACTCTTTGTGCATATTGTAAGGTAAATAAGGAATCTTAGTACATGAGGAAAATCCCATCAGGCATACTGAAGAAGTTTTCATTTTGGGGGAACTAAAAAAATGTCCAAAGAGTAAATGAAACCTCAGCTAATACTAGCAGTGGCTAAATACACACAAACATATTAAATATATAAAGCCAGCAACGCCTAAAATGCCATTATTTTACTGATTCCCTCAGACATTATATTTTGAAATTAATTGAAGAATGAAAAATAACAGCAGCAGGGTCACTTTGTCTCTTTTGTTTGTGTGTGGGTACACGGAAAATTAGGTTAAAAATCACCTAGCTGAGAAGTGAGTTCAGATTTTCTAACCTTCAGCATTGCAGAATTACTAGACCTTGACTGTTACCAGAAATCTGAAATTACCACCTTGCAGGTATGCACGTTTGGTTAACACTTTAAATTAAGTGCCTCAAATAGGGATTTAATTTAGTTTTAAGAGGAGAGCTATTCTATGCTAATTAAACACCAAATCATTCCTAAAAAGGTATTTACCAAGATTTAACAGCTATGTAATAGAAATAGAACATCTATGCAGTTGCTCAACTTACATAAACAGGATTTTAATAATCAATGGAAATTCAATTAACATAAAAAAAGATCCTATGGAAGCTCAGTAATTATATATATAAATCAGCATTTAAGACCCTCCATTTAAAGTGCTACCAGCAGTTTAATATTTTATTATATTATACATATTCAGATTGCATATTATAATTTTTCCTCTCTCTTCCTTTCCTTCCTAGTTACAGAATTTCTCATTCCCTCATATTTGCATGGTTTTCCTTTTTTTATCCTATGTCTTGACAGATTGGTGAACAATATTATTCCAAAACTGCTCTGGGGTTTTTATGTTTCTTTTTTACTGCTTCATTTATATACATTTAAATAACTATTTAACTCGAATCTAATTTTTCTGTTTACAAAGCAGGTTATGTAATGGCTGAAATATTATGCATAACTCCAAAGGGCAGGTTCTAATTCCGTGTATCCATCAGGATCTCAAGACCTGAATCATGAGACCACTGTCTGTGCATCTATTTAACAATATATCACAGTTTGGCAATCAGAATCCACCAGATGCAGATCAAGGTATTATAAACATCAACTGTGGACCCCAAGAAAGGATTTTTTTCATGTTCTGTTCCAAGATTAAATACACGTATTCAGTGAAAGACTGAAAAGTGTAAAAATCTGGATTTTCATTTTGTTTTAAAATAGTAAAAATGAGAAAGTCTTCACATTAGAAATGCATGCAGCAGTGTTTGAGCATTTTTGAATTATTAGGCACAGTTTATCATGAATATGAGGTACATTAGGATTGTTAGTGAAATAAAATAAACTTGACCACATTTTTTTATAAGCTTAGTTTCTTTAGGTACTTAATAATGTACGGCAACATATTAATTCACTGAACTTGGTTGGAAAATGTTGATTCTGTTTTATGGGGAATTCCTGAGACCTGGACTTCTGTTTTCCTTCTAAACCTAATCAAAATTCTGTAAATTTGAAATCTGGGATTTTTATTTAATGCTACTCCTGCAAATTGCAGGCGTTAGAGTTGTCCTAGTAGGTTAATCAATCTTAACTTCAATAAGGTAAACAGGGACTGAAGTGTTAGAGAAGCTCAACTGCCAGTTATAGGACCCTCTGCAAAATGTACCTGAGAGTTGACTTGGGGGTCATGGGAAGAAAAAGCGTGTCATGGGTCTGTGCCTTGCTTTACTATTACTATCACTGGTAGGACATCCCTTGTCCTGCTGCCAAACCTGCCACACACCTTCATCTATTGGAATATCTTTTTAGACTGTATTTGTTGTTCCTCATTTCCACCATCCTCTTGACTTTCTCCTGCCTTCTCCCCATCACAATATAGACGGCACTTCCTATCACACATGGTCCATGCCTGTGTCCTGTAAGATGATAAAGAACGCCCACCTGTGCTGTCACCAACACTCTTTGAGCCAGGAGCTCCTGGGGAAGCCAACATGGGCAACGTAGTGATTCCTGTATGCTGAGGGATTATTGGCTTGTGAGCTTTATCCTCCTCAGCTGCCACCATGCAGAGAACTCTCCAAGTATTTTAGGAAACCCTCAAACCAGGGTTGGTGTGAGAAGCAACGAAACTGGTGAAGGGGCTCGAGAACAGGCCTTATGAGGAGCGGCTGAGAGAGCTGGGGTTGTTTAGCCTGGAGAAGAGGAGGCTGAGGGGAGACCTCATTGCTCTCTACAAATACCTGAAGGGAGGTTGTGGAGAGGAGGGAGCTGGCCTCTTCTCCCAGGTGTCNGTGATTCTGTGATTCTGTGATTTGAGTTGTCCTTTCTAGCAACTAGCATGGAGTGAGGTTTCTATCTTTTGCTGATGCTTACAGAAAGGATTGATCATCTCCAGGTAAGTATCTAAAAAGCTCTTTCTCTGAAAGAAGAAGGTGGTCCTATCATGCAATGTTTCTGTGAAAGTTGTTGTAGGAGATCCAGATTCAGAATCCTTTTTTCTCATGGGGTCTTGAACATTCATAAGCAGTATTCAAAATTTGTCTCTCACTACAACCTACAATAAGGCAATAGAGAAGCTACTAGTGCCTCTTATCACTGTCATTCTATTTTGACTGAGACTTTATGATTTTTTAAGAGTTTTGAAGAGGAAAACAAAAAATATATTTTACACAAGGACAACCTTTGTGATTTGCGTAGAGAATAGTTCTCATCATTGCAGGAGACTACAGGAAAGAACCATATTCTACTCTGTACAGCTGGCTTTTAAGCACTGTCTGATGTTTAAATAAAAATAATTGCTAAAATGTGAGAGTCAAAAGAGTGAGTGGGAAGACTAATTAATTGGTGCTGGTAAAGAGACTTTTATGTTGCATGCTGGGTGGAAATCTTTGTTGAATGAGTGAACGACTTTAGTGAAATGTCATGTCTTTGTAAACTGCTCATCCAGTTCAAGAAGGGAATCCTTACAATGGCAGATCATTTTCAAGGAGTTCAGAGGCTATATTAAAATACTGAATGATTTCTCAGTGAGCTTCATCTTTATTGAAAAATCTGCAAATATAAGAATTAAAGAAGGAAATGAGCACTTAAAAAGCTGGAAAAGTAAACCAAAATATCGTATCGACTGGAATAGTGAGAATTGAAATGTGAGTTTGTTTGTTGACAATGCAGCATCTACTTTGATGTAGATTAAGATTTCATGAAGCATTTCTCTGTAGAAATGAAGTTGTGTAACGTTCTCAGCACTTCAAAAAAAAATCAATACACAACAAACAGGCAGTGCATAATTTAGTGGGGGCCCACGCGATATACACCAATCCAACAAAATAAGGAAATGAGCCTGCATTTAACTGTACATAACTGCCAATTTTCCATCTGAGAAGAACTCAATCAATGACTGCCCCAATAGTTCACTCAGCCCTACAATGCCAAAACCAGTTTCTTTCAAAACCTTGTATAAAAGGGAAAAAATTACTGGTTCTGTTTTGGTTTTAACGCTGGAAGACAGAATGAAACTACAATGAAAAATATCATTTTGGAAAGCATAACTCCCTCCTCTTTTGCAGCATTAATTTCTAAAACCATGTCTGAGTTACATGATTTTTAAAGCTTTCAAATATCTTCTCCACTTCTGGTTTGTCTCTGGAGATGGAATTTGAAGAATCAAATCCCACAAGAAAGACTCTATTTGAAGCACTTCCAAACCAATACAGAAAAAAACCAGAGCTCTGGAAAGTTCAGGATAGCTTTCCATAAACATGAAAATATTTTTGCTCTGTTTACTCACAATATACTATGACTGATTCGAGATTGTCTTCAACGGTAGTATCTTAGGGAAATACCAGCATTAGACTGTGTGCAATATCTTCAGTGTCATGCATGAGGAAACAAGAATAAGCCCACAGCGGAACATTTCCATCTCAAGCAATCTGTGACCTCAGTCTGTGGTCAATTAAAACAAATAGATATCTTTTGAATATATTATTTGTAAGATTCATCTTATGTAAGCATTTCTGGTTTATATTAAAATAGTTTGGCCCTAAGCTTATTTAGGATTTGAAATAAAATTCAACAAATCAAATAACTACAATAGTTAGCATGGAAAACATATCTAGATTTAGGAAAAACACCCATTTGGTTGCTCATTAGAGTTTTGGAAATGGAGTTGTGTTTTTTCCCTATAGATGTGAAGGCTGTATTATACTAGTGTTGCAAAGCATGTCTGTATTAGCTGTATATGAGTATTTTTGTGATCTTTAAAAGAAAATAATTCTGGAACCAACCTGTACAAGTAGTTGTGAATGAGAATTTACTGTAAATGAAGCAGCTGTCATGTCCTTTAGTACCTCTGTTTTAAGTTGTGTAAGCATTCCTTTCCTGATAACATTTTGTCCTGCTAGTGCCTGTCTTCTAACCACAACATTGAATTTAAGGCTTTGTTCTTTGCACTTCCATTTTCCTGTTCCTCCTCTTCTCTGTATCATTTGGGACAAGTCTTTCAGTTAACTCTTAAACTCCTGACTTCATACTTAATTAAAAGAAGGGACATGAGTATAGTCATACATAGTCATACTTCTAATCCATTTTAGGATGGTGCCGGTCTGAGGGGATATACATTGGTTTTGAAAGGAAGTTTGCTTTTCTTTTATAGAATCTTTTTCAGAGCCTTGAAAATGTAACATTGTTGTTTCAAGTCTACTGGAATCTATGAACTCTTTCCTTCTTTCCCTTTTTTGCATCTTTGAATTAAAATTTACCAACAAATTTAGATTCTGTCTTATGCAGACAGGTGTTTGTATGTATACATATGTAAAACCAGGGAAAAGATTAGATTTTAAACATAAATCACTGTAGCTCCCTTTTGTTACAGATTCACCATAAAATGCAGGGTTGCAGAATGTAAACATACATCCCACTGTTTTCAGTACCTGTTTCTATGGCTGTGGTACAAAGCCCTTCAGAAAGTGCAACTGAAGAAATTAATGAAGGCAAGAGATAGTTACTGAAATAATTAAATAAGGGCCATATCTTTGCTCCATTAAAATCAAGAAAATATTTTTCGTTGGTATGCTTAAACCTAAATATTTAAAATATCTGCATGAAAGATTTTATGTCAAACGTGGAAGACAAGCCTTTATATTTAAGTAGTTTAATATATATAGAGATAGGAAATATGATATTTTAATCCATTCCTCTTTATAGCCTATTGGACATAATGTTACAATCAAATCCTCAAGTGTTCTCATCCCATCATCTCCTGACTTGCATTTGTTTCTTCCCACTGAAAGTTCTTGGATTATTACTACAAAACCAGAGTAGGAACACTGCTGTCTCTCCAGTCTCAATGAATGTGCCATTCAGGTCAATAAAAACAAGGTAAGACATGCCCTTACTGATTAGCCAAAAAAGAACTTCTTGATCTTATTTCAAGTAGCCACAGTTTCTCTCTAGAACCCTTATTTAAGCACCTGTATTTTTTCTCTTTCAAAAGGACAAGACACACCTGTCCCTGACACTTTAGCCAAATTTGACTTCTGCCAAGCCCATCCTTTGGTTTCATCACTGGCAATAAAAAAAATTCTCTTTATTGTGTCTGTCTTCACCATGTGTGTATGACAGAAAATGGTCTTAAATACAATTTTTGGCCACATGTGCAAATTAAT
>WAAB01002889.1:2390-29989 GCA_013389865.1 Piaya cayana | reverse complement strand
TGCTGTCAAAAAATTTGGACACTATTTATTTAATTTTTTTTTTTTAGGAAATAGCTGGGAAAGGGTATTAGTTTCATCTTTTGTTCAACTTCTGTAATTGGAACTTTCCCTTGACTGGTGGGGTATTCCGGTTCAATTCAATGTGATAGCTTGAAATGTGCAAAACACTTCTTTTCCACTCTTTTGTACAGCATTTGAAAGGGATGAGAGTGGGAAGAAAGTCCAGTGTGTGGGTTAGTTTTGCTACGTATTTTTATGTGGAGGCTGCTTAAGGCTTTCCAAAGTAAAGACAGAAATATGTGGATTTTTTTTTCTCCTGAGTGCATGAAAGAAAAACGGTAAATCCAGCAGCATTAAACTCTGCGTTTTAGTGTTTACAGAATAAAGTGCGAGTTGGGAGACTTCACTTCAAGTCATTCTCCTGGTACCTTTTTTATAGACTTTATTTTACACTCTTTTCAATATAAAATGCGCCAGAGCTCACTGCAGTACATGTCAAAAAGGAAAAAGATGATGTCGAGTGCTTAGCTGAGAGGAAAGGTTCTAGGGTTTGGCTCACTAATGAATTAAGGCATCTCCCTGAAGCATCGAGTGAGATGAAGTGCTATCATTAATATATTCTTATTGCCAGTAAGAGATTTTATTCCAGAATTATAGTTAATAAGCTCCCTTTGAGAATTTCCAGTCGCTGAATTCCTTTGTAATCAACCCCCTTATTTACCTTGTGAAAAAGACTCCTTTTTGTGTGTGAATCTTGAGGATGTCCACAAAAGTGAGCAACACTTTCTTCAAGAATAGCACAGGAATCGTTACTTTCTTTTGATGACCTACATTTCTCCAAAATATCTGTGATCTCAACATGATTAAGAGTCACTGACATTTTTTCAGCACTCCTCCCCCCCCAAAAAAGAATATTCTACAGAATTATTTCATCATATTCTAGCATCAAGAGTAAAATAATGATCTGACAGCTAATTTTGCTGATAAAGTTATTATATCTGTAATTATTATGACATGTTCAAACAAGATGTCACTAAAATGAACATTTAAATATACTCTTCCTTTCACATGAGTACTGCCAAATGAAATTGTATTGAATCACATGGTTTCAGTCTTGGCAAAATTATACAAGGGCAATCTAATGCATAACTTTTTATATCACGTGTTAATTTTTTTAAATGACAGTTAAATAATTAAACTCGAATGTTAACAGCAGAGGTTCTTTCTTCTGAGAAAATTGCGTTGCCATTAATCTCACTTCTTGCTGATGTTTTACCTACAGTGCTATCAGGTTTCTAAAATCCAAAGCTGAGTATGGAGTTTTAATTTTAACTTTGCAAATCTTAGAGCAATAAAAATTCAGGATGGTAGTCCAAACCTCATCATAATTATTTCACGTAACAATGAGATTTTAACAATGCAATTTATTTCACGGTTCAGTGACATCTGTACCAGTGTAGAATAGGATTGTATATGCTTAAGGGTAGCCAGTACAAACTTTTCATAGTTTTGTCTGATCTTAAGACATTTGCAGCTCTGAGGACATAGAAAGCTTTGCTTTGTTTTGTTTTTAAATTTAGTTCACTGTAAAAAAAAACATTCTCCATCGGCCTAAATTTTCACAGTAATGGTAATTTTTACCTAAGTGTTGAATTAGTGAGGAGATGAAAATCTAAGACAATCCTTTCAATTTAAATTTACAAAAATAACATGGCCTAACAAAGGCATATGATATATCTCATAAACATGCTGTTTATGAGTAAAAATGCTCCGTATAAATATTTAGTTCTACAAGATGCTTTTCACTATGACTGTGTTTTATAGGCCATGCAGAAATCAGCTCAACCAACAGTGAAATGTCATTATCTCTGGAGTAAAATGTGGTAGTTGTTTAACAATGTGCATAAATGATACAAAACAGTATGCTGTGAATTAGAAGTATTTAAATACTTTATTCAGTTGCAACTGTAGAGAATATTTAACTTGGCATAACATATTTACTCAGTTTGGACTTTGTCCAGGATGCTGCAGTTAACAGTTTTAGCTCTTATGAAATGTACCAGGGGATATCTAATTACCCACTTGGTCAGCATCTTAGATTTATGTATCGTGCACAGATAATACCTCCAGCAGCATCTTAGAATGGCATTGATTCAGTACAGAGCTAGAATGGAGAATACCACCTACTGAGTGACCAACACCACTTCCTACAACAGCTGGGTTTTCCTTGGAGGTCTTCCATCCCAATTACACAGCAGGCCCAATCTTGCTTAGTTTATGAGATCTGACAAGATCAAAGCCCAAGGTGGTATAGCTACAGACTTATACTGTCTTGTGTACTTGGCTTGCTAGCAAATTTATGTCAAATACATGTATCAAATGATTTCTAGTCAGACATATTGTTGTATGCGTGTGAATGTATGAAGGAAAGATGAAAAAAAAAAGATTATGCCTAAACTGAAAAAAAAAATTTTTTTGTTCAATAGTCACAAAACTTCCTTTTGTCTTCTTCACCCTGAGAGGTTGTTCGGGTTTATTCTCTCCTTTTAGCAGTGAGGAAATTGTGAGAGAATCACGACTATTAACTGTTAGTAAAATTACAAGTAAAATACACAAGTGAAGTTTCTTTTGACTGGTATCCTTCCCTACTCACTTTAAAATAACTGTTCAAAGCAACTGTTCAAGACAGTCAGAAATACAAACTACATAGGCAGACTTAATGTATGTCCTTTGCTACAAATACTGATTTTATTAAACTAATACTGATTTTATTGAACAAGTACTGCTTTTATTGAACGAATACTGATTTTATTAGTCTTCTAATTCACTGCCAAATGAACAGAAGGAAACATTACTCGTTTCCCTTCATAATATGGATCAACCTTTCCAGGATATTTTTCCAGTACCTTCCAGGGTATTTTAGTTTAAAAGGACAGGTGTGGTTTAGGACTTTGTAACAAGTACACTCATGATTTACTGCATGCACAGATGGTAAACATGCCTGAGCCCCACTGGTTAGTGGTATTCACTGGTGCACCGACCAGTCCTCCACACTAGTATATTGCATTAGTCACTAGTAATAAAATGTGTGAAGTTTGGTGTCAAAGCATCCTGAAATCTTACTTCTTCTGGGACCTATAGTCAGGAGCTGAAAAAGAGCTGTACAGTACCCAAATTTTATCTGTTAACACAGTTGTGGTTTGAACTAAATCAAAGTCAGTTTTGTGACTAACACAGTTATTGGAAGTAACTTCTTTCTCTGAAAACTACCTGCGTGTTTTTGAGACAGTGTTCTTCTCTAAAGTGATAACACAGGGCACTGGTATGCAAAAAGGCCAATGTCTGTACTTAACCAATGCCATTATCAAGCTGGTGGAAAATGGACCACACCTGCAAGGAGGACAGATGACCCTAAACTGACCAACAGAGTATTCCATCTCATATACATCATACTCAGTATAAACTTGAGAGATTATAAGGATCTTGTTCTCTTCTGTGATGATTGACTTCCAGCGAGAGCTTCAGTTGTCTGGTTGCTACTGATCCTAGATCTGTGTGTTCCTGAATCCAGTTCCTGAGTCCAGTGTCTTTCTAGCCATGGACCCANTAGGAAGAGTTGGATTAAGGGTACGAGAGGAGATGTGAACCACTATTCTTGAACTGAGGTCCCAGGAGAACCAAAAGTCTTGGAGGGGAATTAATAGCAACAAAAGGTATTTCAGCCTGCTGGGCCGCCCACTGCTTGAATGAAGCTTAGGAAAATCAAGGACAATTACAATTAAGATTAAAGATGCAGCCATGGAAGATGATCTCTTTTGCACAGCATTCAGGTAAGTGCCTTCTTGGATCATGATTCCCATAACCTGGCCATGAGATAAGCTTGAGATCTGTGTGTTCCTGAATCCAGTTCCTGAGTCCAGTGTCTTTCTAGCCATGGACCCACTCTCACGTGTCTTCTTGGTAGCTTTTGTGATGACGTGTAGTCACTGAGGGATGAGGCAAGAGTATGAACTTATATTTCGTATATATTTTGCTACATTACTATTACTATTGCTATTGTTATTACTGTTACCATTACTATTACTATTATTAATAATAATAATAATTATTATTATTTCATTAAAGCTGTAGTTTTAGTTTCCAACCCACAAGCCTTTTTTCTTTTCGTTTCCCTCTCCCCTTTCCCTGCAGGGAGGTGAAGGTTTTTAGAAACTCAATTGCACAGTTTTAACTGCTGAAATTTGGCTGGGTGGGACTAAACCATGACAAACACACCTAAAGGAGAAGTATGCTCTAATGTCAGGCAGAGATTTGAAATCACCCTTCTCATAAGCCAAGTTCTGAGGTAAGAGGAAAGGAAGAGTTTATTTACTAAAGACGTGGTTATGAGACTCCTCTCAGATTTAAGCTCTTGGCTCCACGTCCTGTCTTGGCCTCTAAGGAATCCAGCAATCCATTATTTATCAGAACATTATTTGCAGTGCTAGCGAATTATTCACCACCCCCTGACACCATCCCAATGTTTTTGCTAATGGCCTTAGTGGAGCCGTCTTCTGTCCAAATGGTAAACAGAATGAACTAACAATCCCACTCGTAATCCCACATTAATCATGTATCAATTAATAAGCCACTTTCATAAAATATTGCCCTGTGCCTGGGCAGGTTGACCTTGGTTTTCAGAGTGTAGCTTCAACGTGTCAAACTCTTCTCTTAACAAGAATATATATTGGCCCATGTACTGTGTGTAAGTGTATCTGTGAGAGCAATGAATTGAGTGTCTGCACATGATGGTAACCTGTCCCTTCAGGTGAAGCGTAGTTTTTTGCTAAACAATCTCTCTTGTGGCTGTGGTATTTACCACAACTGACTGAAGTAAACTGCTGGATACAGCAACAAGGATTATCTTAGAGGACTATTAGGCAAAGAGGTTTTATTTCCAAGGCTGGGTTTTCCTAATGATAATGAAATGAACCTCACATATCAACCACAATCAATGCATATGGAGCCTCTATTTACAGCTCTGTTTGTTTGGGTTTTTTTTTTAATTTTCCAATCTCCTTTTCCGTGTACTTGAATCTTCTGTAAAAGTCAAAGTAAAAATTATTTCCCTCTGATATCTCCCAGGCTGTCCTCATCAAAGAGAGCAATCAGCTAACAAAATGACTTGGTAATACACTTATCACTTCACGTTGACTCCCATACTTATATATCAATACAAGTTTTCACTTTCCCCTGTAGGGTTTGCAGATGACAGTTTCAGAACCCTGATTTATATAATTTTTATCTCAGTAATTACCTGCCTACTCCCAGAGTCTGCTTATGCTTCTAAATTGTTTACAAGTGACTATAATGAACTAGTGATGAAGTTTCTCTGTTCACTGCTCATTCCTTGTGGCAATGAAGACTGACTGAGGAGCACTGCTTTGGTATTTCTTTTCAACCTTGAACAGCATACTAATAGGCAGGTGGATTGACAGGTGGACTGATATTGGCAGGGGTAGAGGAAGGGAGAGATTACTTGACAGAGCCTGTCTTTATGGCTTATACACAGTGATCTCCAAAGTAAGGTATGTGTAAATACCAGTTCCTTTAGTTTAAGTCTCATTATCCCTTGACCTGTGCTCAGTACTTGAAGCTGACAAAATATATATATTGTGAAGAATTTCAGTTTTCATTCCTAATGGGGAAAGTATCCGTCCACTTCCAAATCATCCACTGTTGTTATTAACAACCCTTCTTGTGTTCCAGGGGATTTAAAAATGCATACCAGTTATTATAACTGTTGGTTTGGTTTTAGATCCAAACAGCTGTGTTTAGAACGGTATTTTTACTTTTATTGTACTTATTGTTTATAAGTTACTGTCATTTTTGTTGCCATTGTGTGGCAGATAAGCATTTGTTTGTGTTATGGGATCTGTAGATAATGTTTAGAAAGCTCCTCTTCAAGTAGTGGGGTTTTCTAGTTTTTAAATGAAGATGTCTCTTCTCAAAACTCATGTATTAGAATATCCCCAAGCACTGGAAAATTATTCTTTAGCTCAGATTTCTGCTTCTGTCTCATTCTGTCTGCATACTCTAAAAAAAAAAAGCATCTCTTTTTTCTGCTTCAGAAAGATGCAATGTGAGAGCAAGTGGTGATCGAGGATCTGAATGCTCAACAGCAAAGGCCATAAAGTATCTTTGTTGGCACTTGTGAACTGAACTGGGACATCACAGCTGGATCTAAGCATTAATTCCTCAATAATTGATGATTAATCTATTAAAGTTTAATGGAGAGTTGATAAGTAATGGTCTGGCTGCCATGTCACTTGATTGTAAATATAGCAAGTTGCCTGGAAATACGTTTTTCCTTTTGTCCATCAGAACCAACCATACAGGGAGGAGAAAGAAGGAAAGAGAAAATAACATGGAGGGGAAAAATATGCCTGTGAGAAAAGTTTGAGTCAAGGAATTTCTCTTCATCATGGCAAGCACAAAGCACTGGCGGCAGTCGTAGTAAATTGCTCACGTCGGTAGACTTGTCAGGTGCACATGCTAGGTGTCTACTTGTTTCATTGCAATTCTGTGTGACATAAATTAGTCTGAGTTCATAGCAGCATTCCACAGATTTATGGAGAATATCAGTCTCATCATAATAAACTCTTCATATGAGCACATTTCCAAAGCAGTAGATGAGGTTTTAGACAGAAAAAATCCCAACAACAATCCAGTAACAAAACCAAACAACTTGCAATAAAGTAAGGTTGGCTCTGTATTTCTTTGAGAGTCTGTCAGAGGTGGAGGATTGCACATATCACTGTGAAGTGGCAATGTTTCAGCAAGATATCCAAGAGCTGCACTTGGTGATCAAAGCATAATTGTAGGGAAATCTAAAGAACACATAGCATGAGCACCACTTTTTGCACAATGGTTAATCTTCTCTTCGCAGATATCACAGTGGCCTTACATGAGCAGGCACTACGCTGTGTTGTGGCCTTGAGTATCATTACAGTCAACAGAACTAAGCTTGCACATGGCTGAAATTCATCAGTGTGGATGGGACTAGTATCTTCCATCACTTTTAGTTTTGCCCCTTATCAATAACATATCATTAGGAAATGGGAATTATGAATGCGTATCTGTTTCGATGGCAAAGTACCAACAAATATGTATGTTGCTTTTGAGTATTTGTCTCATTGGTTTTTATAAGATGATTTACAATGTATTGATCTCTCTGTGGCAGTTTAGATGGATAAAAGAAATTAAAATCAAATTGTTTCATTCTGCTCATCTGATGTTGCTCTGTATTATGCGGTGAGGTGCCAAGCAGGGCGGGATGCCTGTTGTCCAAAATAGCTGGGGAAATCTGCACTATGCTTAAAAGCTCACAAGCTTTTAAATCGTATAACTTAATGATTCGTATTTGAGGTAATGTATAATTTGAATGTGTCCTAGTCAAAGAACAGTACCAGCTGTATTCTGGATCCTGCTGGAAAGTTGATTGAACCCAAATAAGTTGTTTAAATTAACTGTAATTGATTTTCCTCTTTTGTAAAATCATAACAAACCTGATGCATTATAAATCATATAAATCATCTATGACTCTAAGTTTAATTTGCTAGTGCCTGCAAAAAACTTAAGCTATAAAGGTCATGAAGTGTTAGAAGAGCATTCCCAACAGTGATAGAATGACCTGGACTTATTGGATTGTTAGAGCAGTTTACCTTGCTACTTCCCAATGTATTTTAAAACACACAGTGGTAAGTTTTAGAACAAGAAAACAGAGAAGAAAACAATTGCATTCTCCTTCTTTTCAAATCTAAGAATGGTTCATCTATGTTCGAGGATGCTTGGATATAAAAGTCAATATAGACCATATAGTCTTTTGCTTACTGAAACAACTCTATGACTTGTATAACAATTATATATAGAATTAATGTGTGATACTGCCTCAAATATTTAAAATGAACACATTGAAATGAAAAATATTATTAATGATGCTTTATTTCACTTGCTTTAAATGCTGAGAGGGCAATCTGAATGACAAGCGAAAGCAGCTGAAATATGACAGATTAGGTTATGATGAAAGCATGAGCCTAAGTAAACATCATAAGAACAGCAAAAAGGAATGTGATTTAGAAGATTATGTTTTAATAAAAACAAATATTTTTAAGGATGATTGTAATTCAGAAGGGAAGAAAAGATTATTCATGTATATTTATATCCAAATACATAGAAGAAATTTTAAGGTATATTTATTTCAAAGTCTGTGTGACATGTTTGCAATTTCTTTATGGAAAGAGACAAGTCTCCAACTCACTGTTGCTGCTGTAACAGATAGAAATCACATGCCAAGGTCCTGGTTTGTAGGTGTCTGAAGCAGTAGAGGATTTCTTTTTCTATTAATCATATACCTTAACACACCTCATGGTAAAAAAGAGCAAATGACGTTTGACTCTTGTACATGTAAAAGTATAAGAACTATAAATGGAGTAACTAATAATGTTAAAGCAATTCTTCAAAGAACTACTGCTTCACTTAAACAAAAACAGAGCTGTAGAATAAAACCTCACCATGGTAATAGATGCAAATGTATGTACATTTACCCTGGATTTAGATATATTGGAGCATTTAACCTGTAAAAAGCAAAACAGAACACAAAATTAGCTCAGTGGTAGTAACTGTAAGCTAGTGAAAGCATTCCAGGTTTTCTTTAATGGCACACGGTTGGATGTAATAAGACCACTGAACAAAGTTTGAATATTTTGTGAGCCCTTCCTCGAGTACATGTTAGGAAACATAATATGTGTAGTGCCAGACACACATTTAGCTGTTTCTATTAGTCTTCATCACTCAGCAAGTGCCGGCAATGTTTCAGCAATAACCTCTATGGGCTCACCAGTAACATCCAGTCTCAGGAGGACCAATGGTCTATCCAGGAGACCGAGTCCTAGCCATACTTATGCTTACATGAGAATTTAACGAAGTTGTATGAAGCCTGTATAAAGACTTTCCTTCAAATGTCTTTCTCCTGCTGGCTTAAGTAGCAATAGAGGCTTCATCCAAATATTGGAGGGTTGAAGGAGTTTGTTTTCTGCTTGCAGAAATGTTGCATCAAGTGTTTGTTGAGTGGAACAATAACAGATGCACAAAACTCATTAACTTATTTTAGATAGAGAGGAGGTGAAGGACATTCATAGAAGGAAAACTCACTAATTCATTAATATAACTTATGTTTATTTGTTGGCTTTACCTCAAATCTATTAAGTAAACACCCAAACCAGTAGATTACGTTGGATAGGCAGAAGTTGGTATGCTACAAGGCATCAAACACATCTTATTTGTACCTGAACAATGATAACATTTAATTATTTAATGATTGTATTTTATGATGTCTAGTTTGTATGCAATGATTCCAGTCTTCTTCTTAAGAACAAAACAGTAGCTGCATAACATTAATCATATTTTAAAAGTATATGAATTCAGAATTAGGAACTATTTTAAAGGAACTTATTACAGAAGGAGAAAGTAAGCCTGTAACAGACTAGCTGCATAGCAGATTGACAAAGTCTGTAATAAAAATCGGTCAAAGGCCAACCAGACTCAGATGCCACTCCTGGAAAAGTAAAATCTATAAACTGGCATCTGGGTTCTTCATCTGCCAAGCTTGTCCCCTGAGTGGTTAAATTGTCTGGCTCCTGTGCATGAACTGACAGGAAAAACAAACCAGAGGGGCCTGTGTTTGACATCACCAGTAACATAGTAATGTCAGATGCATCTTCAATGGAGTATGAAGATTTCTCAACTCCAACTGATCACCTGTGAGACTAAAAAAATATTTTGGACACAACGTATGTTTGAATTTTGACTTTCCATAACCTAAAGTTGTTCTTGTAATGAAATAGCTGAGCCTTTAAATGGTTTTCTCTAATTCCATTTTTTAAGAGTTGCTCTTGCTGTATTTTGGGTGTCAAAAGCAATGGAAAAGTATATGGTTCTTCATACAATTCTGTGTTTCCTCAGAACTGTAATTTGAATGCCTGAAATATCCATATTCGAATTTCAGTGGGGTCATCAAACTTTCAGCCTTCTCAAGTACTGAAGGTAGATAAAATTTCTGAGACCTACTGTCACAGAAGGTTTAGACAAGAAAAAGACATATCTAATTTCTTTGGAATGGGGATTGAATTTCTTGTAGCATCATATATAAGTAGTGACATGCTCTTATAACTGGCCGAAAGTTCCTGATGCCATAGTACAGGCAAGGAGCTGGACTTGCCTGTGGGAAACATGCTTATTAAAAACATCATTTCAAAAGCAAGACATTAATTTTTCATCAGATAGTTTTAATAGCTTTTGTCATACAAGTTAAAACTTTGAGGTTGAAAAATTTGCCTTTTGATCCCTAACATCACAGAGGGAAGGAGAAAGCTTTCTTCTAACATGGTTAAAGCAGTAGTGTAAGCAGTTACAATCTGCAGATCTTACAGCTGGAGAGGATTTGTTCATGTCTTCTCTACAAATGGAAGATTTTTTCAGAACCTCACATCTCTGACTGTAGAGAACCATCTGATAATTTTAACCTATACTTTTTTCCTAAGTAGCTCTCACTTTTGTTTGTTTTTATTTTTTCTGTTAGTGCTTCCCTGCATAAATTTCTATACTTGCTAGTAGTCCTCTGAGCTACTTCCTCATCTGTTCTTATTAGGCTCCAAGGGTGAGGTTCTTGCCCTATGAGTATTTGAATTCAATCCTTTTCACTAATTTCCTATTGAAAAGACCTGGGGTAAAAGGAAGTTGTCTAAAGTCTTTCCAAGACCATAATGATTAGAGTAACAAAAAGCATAGCATCATAGAATGGTTTGGATTGGAAGGGACCATGAAAGTCATCTAGTCCAACTTCCCTGCAGTGAGCAGGGAGGGACATCTTCAACTAGATCAGGTTGCTCAGAGCCCCATCTAAGCTGACCTTAAATGTTCCCAGGTGTGGGGCATCTACCACTTCTCTGTGCAACCTGTTCCAGTGTTTCAACACCCTCAGCAAAAAAAAAAATAAAAAAATCTTCCTAATATCTAATCTAAACTTCTCTTTTAGTTTGAAATCATTACCCTTTTCCTATTACTACAGGCCCTGCTAAAAACTTTTCCCCCATATTTCTTATAAGCCCTCTTTCGGTATCAAAAGGCCACAATAAGCTCTCCTTGGAGTCTTGTCTTCTCCAAGCTGAACACCAACTCCTCAGCCTGAACTTATAGCAGAATTGCTCCTTGAGGATCTGGAAATTTGTTTTTCCTGAAATTCAAGGTCCTGACTCTACTCCTCGCTCAGGATCTCAGGATCACAAACTCCACCAGTGCATGTTCACTACATTCCAGACAGCCTCCAACATTGATGTCTTTGATTAGTTCACTCGCTTTGGTGATCACCAGGTCAAGTGTTGCATCTCCCTTTGTAGGGATGACTATTACCCGGCTTCAAAATTCATCTTCAATGCATTCCAAGAGTCTTCTGAATTGTCTACAGCTCGCTGTGCTTCACATTCAACAGAAGTCTGTGTGGTTGAAGTCCTACAGCAAGACGAGAGCCTGCAAGCACAATTCATCCTGAAGCTGGAGTAAAAAGCCTTCATCAATCACCTCCGCTTGATCAGGCAGTCCATAGCAGACAATAGATATGTTATTTAATTTGCTTGCCACATTTTACATTTTTCTTTGACTAAATATTTAAGGTCTGTATTCTGGTGTCTGCATTAAGCAGTATATTTTATTGCATTCATCTTTGCTGCAAGTATTTTGTGAGTATATATGCAATAAGAGTCTTCTTCAGGGTCCCATGATTTTCAGCAGAGGGAGAGGAAGTATGAGTGTCAGTTATGTGTTGAGAGCCCTTCAGAAGATTTAAGATGGACATAAATTAAGTGTGAGAATTACATGCTTTCCCTCACTTCAAGGAAAAACAGTGACATTTAGATATTTGAAAATAGTAAATCATAGAATCATAGAATCATAGAATCATAGAATTGACGAACATCTCAGTAAATAATTTCATCAGAATTCCTGTTTTCCCCTTGGGAAAAAAAAGCTGGCTAAAGGAAGTAGCATAATTATTTGTTTCTGGGAAGAAATTTGCAATGCCACTTAGCGTATTGTGCAGTAGAGGTTATTGTAGGATGTATAGCACCAACTAGAACACGCTCTCATTTTCTTCAGTTCAAATTTACTTTTTAAAATTTTAACAAAAAAAGCAGACTGAGAGACATAAAAGATGTATAAAATGTATCTAAGAATTACTGTTGATGCAATTTCAGTACTTTGGTGCACTATATTTATTTCATGCTGGATATACAGTATTGTTTGCGTAACCACTCTGTAGGCATTCATGTAAGTTGTCCTAACAGAATCCATTAAACTATCTTTAAAATGTGATTCTTCAAAGTGGAATATTAGGAAGGAGGAATGATACAAATGGAGTTATGTTTTGGCAGGATGTGTTTCAGCATGTCTAAGATATGTAATCTGTTATCATTAACCATGAACTTTCCAAGGTAAGGACCTGTTCTCAATGCTTTGTGAAGGCCCAGGTGCATTTATGGAACCATACAAATGCATCAGGATAAAATGGAGTTGGTTGGTTTGGGGGTTGTTTTATTTTTCCCTTCACTTTTCATCTTGGATTGATTAGTTTAAACTATTTTCTTGCTAAAGAGTTTGAATTGCTTTCCTCACTTCTCAGGAAAAAAAGGTAAATTAACATATTTACAGGACTGCTGGGCTGAGTCCAATGGCATGAGGTTTAACATGGCCAAATGCCAGGTCCTGCACTTGGGGCACGACAACCCCAAGCAGTGCTACAGACTGGGAGAAGTCTGTCTAGAAAGCTGCCTGGAGTAGAAGGACCTGGGAGTGTTGGTTGACAGTGACTGAACATGAGCCAGCTGTGTGCCCAGGTGNCTCTATAACTATCTGAAAGAAGGTTGTAGAGAGGAGGGTGCTGGCCTCTTCTCCCAAGTGACAGGGGACAGGACAAGAGGGAATGGCCTCAAGCTCAGCCAGGGGAGGTTTAGGCTGGACATTAGGAAAAAAACATCACAGAAAGGATTATTGGGCACTGGAACAGGCTACCCAGGGAGGTGGTTGAGTCACCTTCCCTGGAGGTCTTTAAGGGACAGGTGGACAAGATGCTAAGGGGCATAATTTAGTGTTTGTTAGAAATGGTTGGACTCAGTGATCCGATGGGTCTCTTCCAACCTGGTGATTCTATGGTTTTATGATTCTATATTGAAATTGCAGAGGGGTTTTCCTATGTGGTTGCAGAGACAACTGTTTTTCCCTTAAAGATTTATTTCTCCTCCTGCTTACCTTATTTAAGAGTTCCAGTATTAGCATTTATATACTAAGGTATTAAAATTAAGGGCTCTACTAATCTGCTCTGTGAAATACCTAATTTGTTTAGCTTCAGTGCACAGAAGCACAGGAGAGTTAACACAGGGCTCTCATATTAAGTCTTACATCTTGTGACAACACAAAGCACCTCATGGATGTTAATACACTGTGGGGCTTTAAACCTCATACATTTTGCAAATATGACCTTAAAACAAAATTCTCATTCATGTAGGTTTAAAAGCCCAATTTCTTTGAAATTTGTAAGTTAAAAATGGCTGGAATTTTACTTCATATGTTAATGAATATCACTTGCCCCAAAGTTCTTTGAAGTCACTTTTTTTTCCTGTAAAATATTTACATTACTTTCTATGTTAATGTTCACTTTTAATTTGTTTCATTAAAAAGGTAAGATGCTAGAATTCTCATACTTTGCACAGAAAAAGCTTCCTCCCAGTTTCAGGTTAAATAATTTTGTCCCGAAGTCTTGGTTTCTATCAAGCTAGTTTTCTCATAAATTGTGAAATTAGGCACACAATGAATAGATAAAGAGTCTAAATGAGCAAATCAATAGCTATCTTGGATACCTGGAGTGTCTTGGTAAAATAATAACGGGTTAAAACTGTCAAAGACTCTTTTAATCCAAACAATTAAAATATAAAGGTAAAAAAAAGTGATGTTTAATTTTTGGATGGTTTAGAATGCAATTTAGGTAAGAAGCAAAAAAAAAATGTTTCATACAATAGCTTATTTTATATAAGTAATATTCAGGCATTAAAATATTAGTCCAAACTTGTTCCAGGAAACTTCTCAGATATACATAAAAAATGTGCAGCAGTCGCACCGCCCAATTTTCCTATGGTTTCTCTCTCCATGGAAGGTAGAAAAATTTATTGTCTTAGATCTGGAAATTGCCAAGTAGACCTTCCTTTGGGAATCGTCTTCATTACTGTCATTCTTAGAAGCTCAAGTCATGGGCCAATACTCCCTGGTGCTAGTCACTGTACAAACAAATAATGTATAACTGTTTTTTTCCTTTGATGCCAGCCAAGACCAAATTAATGAAAATAAAGACTGTAGCTGTATCTGCTGCAGACCAAAAGTTAGCATACTAACATCTTTAGTCTGTCGCAGGAATTGCTGCATGAAATTAGTGATGCAGTGAATTGAGTAGTGTAGAAGTTCTAATTTCTAGACAGGGCAAAGTGGTAATTTCTGCTTCTTAGCCTTGATATATACTGCCTTGAATGCTATTTTTTCAATTAATTCTGCTTTTTTTCAGATTTTTTTGAGTGACTGTGACTTTCAGGGACTATCCTAGCAGCATTAGGGAGGAACCACTTAAGTTTCTGAAGCCACTATCCTGCCCTGCTCCCTGGTGGAGGGAGTAGAGAAGGTGTCCCCAAGAAGTGAGCTTTAGCTAGTCAGATCATGCGTGATGGTTTCTGGCTCATACATTTTGTGATGAAGCAGAGATGACATCTGATGTCATCTTTAGAACACAGTTTAAGTTTACTTGAAAGAAAGCTATGCAGTACAATTTGAGAAAGGCTCTGTGTTCTCCTGAGTTCATAATGATGAAAAGAAATCAGAACAAAAGCATAAAAAGATTGAATTATAGTAGGTAATTCAAGCAAAATGCTTACTATGCTAATCCAGTCTGCCACTCCTACTCAGTCTGAATGACAGTTTATTTAATAAGTAGTGTTATTGAAGTGGGTTAGTTAGCCATTGAGTAAGTCCTATTCTGTAGGAGGAAGGGTTGCAGAATCCAGGAGGTGATGAGTACCATGTAATGTTTAATCCTTACAGCTAACAACTGAGTCTTTGGCTACATCCAAAGATGCTCAAATGTATTTTGGAAGGACTATGTATTTTCTACCAACTTGACGGTCTTTTTCCCCCTTCCTGATAAAACAGTTACATAGTCTGCAGAAGCTATTTACTCAAAAAATTGCATGTTATGACCACTTGGCTTCATTTCTGTTTTTTCATTTTAGCAGACATGAAAAGCTACCAACCAAAGGGAGATTTAACACATTCTTCAAAAGATTTGTAAGCACAGAATACATGAAGTTGCCATGCCTAGGCATGGATACAGATAAATGCACATGTAGTATTTTCAGATGTAGGTGTACATCTAAAAGCAGAGAATCTGCCCAATAATTTCCTGCCTGTAAGTTCTTCAGGGCGCGCCTAGTAGGTTCTCGTAGATAGATAAAACACATTTATTGTGAACTAAGTGATTACACTCTTATCTAACGTTATCTCTGAGATGTTTGTACCATTTTGTCTCCTCACCACTGATCAATTTGTTTAGTGTAAAGGCACATCTTCCATAATGCTAATTGAGAAAATAAAGAAATTATGATGAATTCCATGCGGAGATTCTGATATGTATTTTGAAAACTGTGTCAGAATCAAGAATGTCCTGTTCCATGGCCGTGGACAGAAAACAGCTTTCCAAGTCATTAATAAGCTAAATGCCGTTCTGTATCCTCTAAGAAATAGCTGTACCAACATGCCAAAGAAAAGGGCAGTTTTAGTGGCTGAGGTATATTTTTAAAATTTGCATAGAAAAATAGATTTTATTTCCAAATGAACATTGAAAGCATTTAATGCAGAGGATGGCAACTTTGAATAATAGAATGTCCTCTTAGGGATATTTATGAAAAACACTGTGAAAAGTTATAACAATAGTACATACCTTCAATACATTCTACTCAGTGAATTTGTAAGTGCTTTTGAATCATTTATGCTTACACGCAGGAAACTGATAAATTTTGAACAAATTTAATTGAAATCACCCCCGGAGTAAGTCTGAAGGAAGGATTAAATTTAATGGTCTCACAGAGTGTTGTACTATGGCACTAGACTGCTAGCTCTGAAATCTATATTTTGAGCCCGTAAAAGATTCTAAACGTCAGTCAGTACATAATCATGAGTTTAATCACACCTCAGAAATGAAAATCACTTTACTTTGCACTGTAATGAGACTTAAGGAAGATGTTCAGCCAGACAAATCATAAAGTTTAATTTTACTTTAATGGTGTGATTCAAAGATACGGGATTTTTGCCTATATGACTTTATGTGGGCTGCTGTTTTGTATCTCAAGTAATATAGAATCATAGAATAATCAGGTTGGAAGAGACCCATCAGATCATTGAATCCAACCATTCCTATCAAACACTAAACCATGTCCCTCAGGACCTCGTCTACCCATGCCTTCAACACCTCCAGGGAAGGTGAATCAACCACCTCCCTGGGCAGCCTGTTCCAGTGTCCAATGACCCTTTCTGTGAAAAATTTTTTCCTAATGTCCAGCCTAAACCTTCCGTGGCAGAGCTTGAGGCCATTCCCTCTTGTCCTGTCCCCTGTCACTTGGGAGAAGACGCCAGCACACTCCTTTCCACAACCTCCTTTTTAGCTAGAAAATGTGAATTGCGGTGAACTATATAGGTAATTTTTGTTTTTTCATTGAACCTATCTTAATTTTAGTGGAATGTCATGGTTATACCTGTGTGCAGATAAGTTTCCAAATGTTTTTGATCCTTGTCCTGATAGTCTTCTGCTTCTAAATATGCACCAGTCTCATTCCATATCCCCATTATGGTTTTTTTTTAGTTCTCGCAGGAGCTTTTGAAGGCTTATGGTGGTGTAGTGTAGTAGAATATCGCAGCCTCACTTGCATTGAACACAGTCTCTGACCCTGTTTGAACATTTTACTCTTAGGGTGAATTTTTTTGTTTTTTCTTTTATTGATATTAGGTATTTCTTGACAGAAAGGGTCATTAGGCACTGGAACGAGCTGGCCAGGGAGGTAGTTGAATCACCTTCCCTGGACGTGTTTAAGGTGCGGGTGGATGAGGAGCTGAGGGGCATGGTTTAGAGATTGGTGGGGATGGTTGGACTCAATGATCCAGTGGGTCTCCTCCAACCTGGTGATTCTACGATTCTAAACTGGTTCCTGTGTGATTGTCCTTTAAAGTCATTTTTTTTTTCACAGCTAACAACCAGCTTTATTTCTGTCTCTGGCTGCTGATGTGCAGTTCTGCAATCTTGTTCACCAAGGCACTATGGAAGCACAGAAGAGGCTGATGTCTGTGGCAGGTGTGCTTTTACTATTTAGAGCTCTGTATTTTATGCAACATCTAACTAATGTGCTAAATACGACTGTAGTTATGGGGAAAAAACAAAAATACAATTTCTGCCCTCTAATCTAACTATAACTCAGCTTCTCTTGTGTGAAATGAAAATAGCAATCCCAGTTCTTTTACAACAGTATTATGAATATAAATTAATTAATCTATGCCAAATTAAGATAAATTAATTTATGTAGTGAGGAATGCCATGGAAAATGCTCATGAGGAAAGTAATAATTCTATATTCAAGAAGGGCCTGAGTTAAAGCTGTGTGAAGAATTGATTTTTCACATCATTGGTTGACCTGAAAAATTGTGGAAAAAATCAATTTTGGACCAATCTGAAATGATTTTCTCTCATTTTTCTCATGGGACCATAAAGATGGGAAATAACATATATCTTTTTTGACTCAAGCAAAACATTTAAATTGCCCAGAAGTAAAATATTTCATTGTCATCTTAATTATTCATATATTTTTTTAAAATTACAGGTAGACATTGTTAAAGAAATCATCCCTTTAAGCTTAATTATTGGATGGTTTATTTTTAAAATAAAGTAGCAATTGTTAGGGCTTTTTACTTGGTTTTTTAATTCTTTGGTTGGTTTTAAGCCCTCCTTTTCCCCTACACAATTGTAGATGAAAAGGATATGCATAGACAGGAGTGAAAATCATAACCAGAGTTGAATGAGGGTTGGTGAGCATGCAGAGCATGCACTGGCTTAAGCATGAAAATCAACTTTTTTTGCAGAAACACCACCACCATTACTTCAACCTCTTCTGCTTTAGCCTTCATCATTTTGAATATTCATGCTTTACCTTTTCACAGTCTATTTCAGTGTTTAAATGTTGCTTAGGTAGTTGCACGTTCTTCTCCTGAACTACGTCTGATCAGTGCATCTGTCACTTCAGTATGAATATTTCAAAAGCCATTAGTGACGGGTGTCAGTGCTCTGATAAGTTCCCAGTACATGAGAGGAAAGTGATTTTATACATTATAAAATCACAGCGAAACTCTTAATCACTGGCACACAGCAAATGTGCTCTCCAAGCATACAGACAGTCTTGAGCACTGCTCTGTGATGTTGCTGGTCAACCAATAACTCTGTTCGGGAGAATTTGGTGTACCACACATTTCTAGATGATTCATGTGCTTCCTGCATCTTCCCTTTATCACACTCATTTAGCAGTATGGACAAGCAAACGAGCTCAGGGCAACTTCAGTCCAGAGAAGTTCATTCCTAGTCTCTCTCTTACTGTTAGAAGACTCAAGTTTCAATTAAATACTGTAAGTATAATGAGAAGTGTAGTGGGCAATACAAAACACTGAATAGCTGCTGTTAAATAATCTGAATACACACCTAAGAGATGAAATGAAGCAGCACAGGGAAGAGGGTGCAAGGACTAAGAAAATACATCTAAGAAAAAACCCTCTCTGTCCTACTGTGGCTTTTTCTATGGTTGGTTATTAGAACATCTTTGAGTCTTGTTAACTCCTTTTCAAATTATGTGCCAGCATCACAGACTCTCAGCTTCTCTACTTTTTTATGTAAGAGAACTTTTTTCTAATACTTGGAAAAATAGTCACCTCAGCATGAAATTCTCAAACTGGCGGAAAGGAGACACATTTTCAGGACTTCTATAACAACATTATTGCACTGGTACTAGTGTTTCTACATACCATATATAAAATTAATAACATAAGGTGTTCTTATAAGCGTGTGCATGTGTTAATTTTTTTTTTTTTACTTCAATACATATCTTTTTTTCCTGAGAACTATCTCTTGCTTGGTATTGCTCTTTACCTCTTTGGTCCTACTTTTCTGGCATTTACAGATGTGAATTTGGTTTAACTTACCAAGTGGAGATGAAAAGCTGTGAATAAGGCTAAGTTAAGCACCTCAACACTCTGCGTTCACGATACACAAGATTCCTCACAACAAGAAACCACATTTGCTTTGAGCAGTAGAATCTGTGCAGGTGCACTTTGATAGTTAAGTCTATCAAGTTACCACACACGTTGTTTTCTTGATCAGGGCTACACAATGTCCACTCTCTACCTTCACCAG
This sequence comes from Piaya cayana, assembly GCA_013389865.1. Taxonomy (NCBI): domain Eukaryota; kingdom Metazoa; phylum Chordata; class Aves; order Cuculiformes; family Coccyzidae; genus Piaya; species Piaya cayana. The sequence continues at coordinate 10,420 of WAAB01002889.1, read as the reverse complement.
CTCCCTTACTCCCACAATGTTGTTTGCAAGTGGTTGTCCACAGAAACATCACTCAAATTGAAATTCCACAATTCTAAATGTTTAAATTTTAAACAGAACGTAAGCTTCATGGTGTTTTCTAAATCAGATTCATACTATTTGCTGCAGTTCTAGGATGTGTATGAATAAAAATGGTCCTATATGTAATAATACTGAAAAATTAATGGGAAAATACGTTTTCACTCAAATGGAATCTGGTAGTATAAAGAAGAATTCCAAGGATTATGCTTGTATCAGTACTGATTTGACTTTACTGTCCTTTTGAGCTGAAGAGGCAGAAAATCACCCGGACTGGCTTTCTTTAGGACAATAAAACTAAAGCATAGAAGTTAAGTAAGTCATCTGCATTGACATTCACTAAAATGACTGGTTCTGGGGATTTTCTGCAAATTAGTTAGCTATCCTAATGAAAATGAATACTTAGCAATGTTTTACATCTAGTGAAGAAGTTGAACTTATAAATAGGCTAAGGGAAAGTCTTCTCTAATGACAATGCAAAATCGTTAAAAAATCCTGAGAAACCTCCAACAGACCATGTGAATACAAAGGAAAAAATAAATGTCCTAAACTTAGAACTGCTAATGCATCCATTTGATGAACAGAAAGAACTGTGATTACCAGGGAAAACAGAGACAGGTATTTTAGTGATGAAATGCAACAAAGCATCCCAACTTTGCAGACCAATGCAATTATTTAATTTCAAAGAGTGCAAATAAGCTTTTAGTATAATACGATTTACCACTAGCTCCACATTCAAGCCACTAAAAATCATATGCCAGACATGCTCCTTTCAAAACCAGCTAGTTGGGATTTTATGGCTTGCTGAATTGATTCAGAAAACCACACTGTTTAAAGTTCCTTTATTCCTAAAGCCATTTAATTTTATGCAATGCTTTTCTACAAAGTCAATCCAGTATTTCATGTGAGTTCCTACACAGAACACTAATTGCCTATGAGCTAGCATTTACACAAATAATTATAATAAAAAAATTAGGTGGTGGTTCACAGAAGGTTATAATGGGATGAGTTGAAAGAACCTCAGAATTGTCTTTAATTGGGTTCAGGAATAACCATCTTAGCAGACTCACTTCTTAGTTGACTCACAGGCTTAAGAGTCGGAAAAACTGACTTGCACTGGCAGGCTGAACTTGACTGGTGATAGAAATAATTTTGGCCTTTTGTTTTGATTACCTTACACTTTCTTTCCTTTGCTAACACTTTCAGATAACCAATGAAAATCAGACGGAGAAACAGACTTAGCACTTACCCTGGCACATGATTTCTAAACTGTTTAGGAAAAAATATCTATTTCTTAGATCTTTCAGTATTGGCATTGTATGGGTTCCTACATTTTTAAAAGCATACAATCCCTTATTCACATCTCATATTTATTCATGCTTATCCTTTTATTCACAGTTAGTCTGTATTATACTGACTTGTTATCCCTTTTAGCTTCTTTTCCATTAAAGTTTTAAGAGCTTGGTTCTTATGGCCTTCATATACATAACACTAAGCTTTAATTAACTTCATAACTTATGAAACCACAATTCTACTAATTTCCATACAAGACAACAATAAAATATAAATCACATCTTGAAGCATGGAGCACTTTATGTGTATCTTTTGAAAATAAACACCTGTAGGACTTTTACCTTAGTATTGCAACAAGACAGAATTTTTACACTTTAATTTTTTTTCCAGATTCATAGGAAAAATCCAGATAGAAGGTGACAAGTAAAATAATCCCTGTGTGATATGTATGCTTCCATTCTTCCTCTGTATCCAACAGAGTTCTAGAATTTTTGGGAAAAAAACCCCAATAACTTCATTCATCAACATCTATTAAACTTTTTTATTGAGCCTCACAGTCTGTTTTCTTTGACAAGCTAATTTCAGCATGAAAAAGACCTTAAGGCCACATCAAATAAATAAACAAATAAAGAGAACTGTAATGTTCTTGATGTGTTTCAAGTCAAGCCTCACTTAAGAGAAGCTTTATGATTTTTTGCTGAAAAAGGCATCTGTCATGAAATGTGATGGCTGAAGAATCTCTTGAAACAGGAAAGAAAGTGTCTCAGGTCTACAGAGAAGTGATTTCTTTCAGGGAGAAGGCTGTAGGATCAGTGTTTCTCTTCTAAATTTATACTCTTCCTATTAAAACTCATCCTTAATTTCTCTTCCTCCCACAACACTTCGGAAGAGTGTAGTTTAAACATCTAGATCACTGAAAAAATATTTTGAAAACTGATAGACCAAGTGGTACATTGATATTCAAGCCTAAATGAAGTGAAATAAATTTTTATTACAAGTGTTTTGCATAAGTTTTATATAATTGTGAATAACATTTTTAAAATTATTCTAGTAATACATAAATATCTTTTCTGTGGTATCATGGCCTTCTGCATTTTCTTATGGTTCCAAACTTAATAGCAAAAAGCTATTGTTTTTCTTCCTTCTAATGGAACTCTTTTAGAGTTCGCTTATCCCCTTCTCCCTCTCCTTGGTGTTATAACAGTACGTGTGCACACTTGCCACATAAGCACCGTTGTCCACTTGTGCAGTCCTCCCCACTCAATTAAACCAAAGCTAATCCCTGTTTTAAGCCTATTGTCTCCCTCTTTGAATCTACACCATGTCAATTCCCAGTACCTGCAGTGCAGTTAGAAGGAAGTACCTCAAGTCTACATGGAGAATAAGGAGGTGATTGGTGACAGTCAATATGGCTTCACTAAGGGTAAATCATACCTGATGAATTCTGTGGCTTTGGTGTTGGGCTTACAGAACTGGTGGATAAGGGTAGAGTAACTGACACCATCTAGCTGGATTTGTGCAAAGCATTCCACACTGTCCTGCATGAGATTCTTATCTCTAACTTGGAATGACATGGATTTGAAAGCTGGACCGACAGTGGATAAGGAATTGGTTAGATGATTGCGCTCAAATAGTTGTGGTCAACAGTTCAATGTCCAAGTGGAGACGGGTGATGAATGACATTCCTCAAGAGCTGGTATAGGGTCTTATGTTGCAGACATGGAAAAAAGCATTGAGAACACCCTCAGCAAGTTTGTCAAATGGTGCGGCACAGTCGACATGCTGAAGGGAAGAGCTTGAGTGGTGGATTTGTGCTAAACTCATGAAGTTGAACAAGGCAAATTGCAAGGTCCTACACCTGAGGCAGGACAATCTCAAGACCTATTACTGTCAGGGCAGCCCTAGAGAGAGGGACTTGGGGTGCTGGTGGATGAAAAGCTCAACATGAGCTGGAAATGTGTGCTTGCAGCCCAGAAAGCCAACCATATCCTGGGCTGCATAAAAAGAAGGGTGATCAGCATGTCAAGGGAGGTGATTCTGTCCCTCTACTCTGCTCTCATGAGACCTCATCGAAGTATTACATTCAATTCTGGAGTCATCAGCACAGGAAAGAAATGGATCTGTTAGAATGAGACCAGAGGATGGCCACAAAGGTGATCAGATGGCTGGAGAACCTCTCGTATGAAGACAGGTAGAGACAACTGGATTTGTTTAGCCTAGAGAAGAGTGAGCTCTGTGGAGATCTTATAGAAGCCTTCCGGTATTTAAAGAGAGACTGCAGGAAAGATGGAGAGTGACTCTTTATTAGGGATTGTAGTCTTAGCATGAGATCTAATGGTTTTAAGCTGAAAAAGAAGAGATTTAGATTAGATATTAGGAAGGAATTTTTCACCATGAAGGTTGTGAAGCAGTGGAACATGTTGCCCAGAGAAGCCATAGAAGCCTGGATGTGTCCAAGGTCAGGCTGGAAGGGGCTTTAAGAAACCTGATTTAGTGGAAGGTGTCTATGCCTATGGCAAAGGGGTTGGAACTAGATGATCTTTAAGGTCCCTTCCAACTCAAACCATTCTATGATCCTTTATAGGAAAAGGCTTACACTAGATTACACACTTGCTAAAAATTAAAGCCTTCAGTCTCTAGAAACTAAATTACTCCAAAATCACAGTAGCAATTTTCCCTCCACCCATACCCTTGCACAATTATCAGCCATATACAACATTAAAGGGTGGGTGGGGTTAGAACAGATTATTGCAAAATTCCCATGAAAAATAATTCATATGAAACTACCCAGTCTTGAAGCAGCAGATGAAAAGTATTCACTCTGGATAGGTCCTTCAGGTTTTTTTCTTGGTTTGTGTGTTTTTTTGTTTTGGTTTGGGGTTTTTGTTCCTTCCCCCCCCTTCCCAGAATTGCCGTTTGTGGTCTTGGTTTTGGACTTCTCCTTAAAACCAAAGAACTTCACTTTTTCAGCTTCATTTTTACATTGCAGTTAACAGCTATTGTAATAAACACGGTTGCCTCTAACTGAAGGATTAGTGAGCCCGGTAGAAAAAATGCAGTTAGTACAAAAACACAATAAATTCCAACTGTATTACATTTTCCCTTCTCTGTTCCAAATACAAAACATTCAACTGCATCAGATTCTTTGAGTTTTGATAACAGGGCTTGGTTTCTAAATGTAATGTGCCCCAGGTTACTTTGTAAGTTTTCTTGGCCTGTGATCAGGAGCACACCTGACAGATGCAGACTACCTCTCCTGTCACCTTCATGTAATCCTTCATGTTTTGTATCAAAGAATTCCTCCAGCAGTTGAAAGCAAATTTATCCTCAAAGGTATTTATGACAAATACAATAATTCCTTTTAATTCAGGGACTGTTTAATCCACCAGCCTATTAAGTACAATATACCTCCAGCAAACAACCATTACTTCCCATTACCATATTGCACTTAAAAAATACAATTAATCCTTTAATAGGAATCTAAAATACATAGTTTCCTATATGCAGCACCTCTGCTGATAATAATCTGGAGAAACTGGTATCCAAAAGTTAATTAAGAGCAAAGTGTTCTTACATACTAGGTTTCCTGTTCAGACACACAATGGCTTGATGTTATTGGTGCTTTCCCTGATTAAAAGGATTTACAGCACATAGTTTTAGGAAAGAAGCTCTATAATTGCTGCTAATTGCCTTCATTTTTTGACAGTTGGATATATTTCACATGGATCTCATCTAACTGTGCTAGATATTTTCCAAGCATATATATTAAACTTTTCATTTTATTAATAAAGAAACTACGAGTTTCTTTTCTTCTGCACTGATTATTCCCCAAACTATTTTGGTAAAGTGTTTTTCCACAGCCAATGATAATTATACTTAAATAAAGAATAAAAATAGCTTTTGGATTAAATTTGCAGAATTATAGAAAATTAGAAAATATGATCTCCTCACTTGCATCAGAAATTTGCTGTGTCATTGAGCAAGCCAGGGAAGATCACAGCTGCTTTTCTCCCTGTCTTCACTGGAGAGCATTTGGTTTTTAAAAGAACATCATCTTCTGTCTGCCTAAACAGAGCTAATCAAGAGTGATGATGGAAATTTTGTTAGAAAATGAGTATCGTAAATAATACAAATATAGACTCAATCATATGAATTATCTAACTACAAATTTTAAGTAGGATATTTCATTTTGTTGAGGTAAACTCAGACAACATGTTATGGCTTCTTGAAGTAGATAATACCATTTTGTCCCAACCCAGTTTCCGTTTTCAGCTGAACTGGCTGATGGTGTTTTCATTTGGTTTTTTGACTGCACTAAAGCAAATATAACAATTCATACTGAAGAAATTGCATGTGGGGTGTCCTAAAATATAAACTTATGTACTGAAAGAACTACTTTTCAACTATTACTCTCCTTGATTTGAAGCAGGAATATAAACTGAGGTTTTTCTCATACAAGTACAGTATGCTACTCAGCAAATAAGTGTCTGCTGGTGATTAAGTTCTATTCTGCTGAAGCTGGTTTTACCATGAACATAATGAACACATGGTGTCAGGAGTTGGTGGGTTTGTATATGTCCACCTCTGGGAACAAATTCATCAGTATTATGAGTCTCAAAGGCTTCAGTTGCACAGTGGAGCTCAAGAATAAGGATCTCTCTGGAATCTTGAAATTAGTAGTTAGATTTCAAAATCCCATAGCCTGAAGAAGTTTTGCTGGTTACGGTAGATGTCTGTAGGATTATATTATAAAGCAGTGCACTACAATAGGAATCATAGAATCATGGAGTCATAGAATCACCAGGTTGGAAGAGACCCACCGGATCATCGAGTCATTGACTCTATATTTTTGACTAATATTTTTGGCTAAAGAAATGAGAAAACATGCTTAATTTCAACATAAAGAGTTTTTTCATTGTTATTGTTTTCCTACCAAAATTCTAGAATACCTTCAGGGTACTTACTCTTAGTTGTTTGTTATACAAGAAGAAATAGCAAAATATGCACAATGTTATTGATTAATGTTCATAACAATCTTGAAAATCCAAGGTAGATGAGACAATAGAAAGGTTATTTCTGCCATCTGTGGTTCATAACATCACAGTATTCATCTGGCTTCATTTTTGTTATTTTTGAGCCTGAGAAGTCAGCCGCATTCAAATATATTACTTTCTTTACAAATAAGTCATTTGTTACAAGAACGGTCTGTTAGCAGCAAAATTCCTAAACTCTGAAAGCTTTTTTAATGCTTAAAAGCCAGGTCTATATAAAACATGTATGGTTGGTTGATTTGGTTTTTATATTTTAAAAAGCTGCCCTGAAAACCTTCAGTATTTGGCATGATCTTCCACCATTTACCAGTTTTCAAGACACATTTATTAAAACATGTTTTCGCCTGTTTTGTCAATGCTTTTCAGTTTTTAATTTGCTTACTACATCTTTGCAGAGACATATCTTGTAGAATAAATTTTAATTCAATTTCTAAAATGATCAAGAAGTAAAACTTACAATTTCAAACTGAGATAAGTAACTCTGACTAAGCATAGGTTTTAACACTTGATTAGTAGGTATGTCCACTAGTTTAACAGAATACAAAAGGATTTAAGTTCAAAACAGTGAGTTATAGATTCTAGCTGAACTGAATCTTATTTAAGTAACAATTGGCACAAACATGCTTTGTAGCCTTTTATTTTTTTAATCCTCTGCATTAGAAACTCCTCATGTTTAACAAATTTGTTTCCACCTATGTAATGTAATAAACTTACTTCACTTTTGATTTTATAGAAGGAACACACAGGTACTAATTCATATCTGATTTAAATGAACAAGTTCATGCTAGTTGAGGTATTCAGTTAGATTTCAGTCTTCCCAACTGAGTTATTTGAGTTAGAATACTTTTCTTAAAGATGTTGATGGGAGAGGTTTTCCCTTTAGCAAGTTCACATATAAATTAGACATATGTATGCCTAATGGAAAATTAATAAAAATATAAAGAGTTAACCTTATAAATGATCTTGGAAGTAAAAATATCAGGCAATTACTTTTAGGTATGAATCTTCACTATCCAGTAGAAACTGACAAATGAAATACCTACACTCTACATTAGTCTGCAGTGGATCAAAAATGTTAATGGAAGAAATGTACATTTCAACCACTTCTTCACACTTATAACCAGTAAAATGCCAGTATTTTGTAAATGTTGTAATTAAAATGCCAATATTTGTAAATGTTGTAGTTAAAATCACTAATTTTCCAGCCATTACTAGAGAAATATTGTATGTAAATCATATTTTTTTAATATTTTTGTACCGTAATTTAATTTTATTTAAATTTTTAACTGAGATCAGTTCTTGTCATTTGACTCTTACATGAAATTTACCTTCAGTGTAAAAATAAAAGGCATTAATAAGATTAGACTCGGGCACTGTCAAGCCCTATGGTATCATTAGCATTGGCTTAATCTTGAGAGAAATTGTTTATAGATGTAGTGCTGCCTTTTAATTGAAGGGGTTACGTATTCCTTTCCATACTGCAGTATTAAGTGAGATTTGTGCTTTCACCTTTATAATCATTAGTGTAGGATACACAGGTGATTTTCTTTCTTTTTTTTTTTTTTTCTTGGAAAAAAAGGAAATTAAGAACCATCAAACCACCGGGTCGCACAAAACCCACAAATTTTG
>WAAB01002888.1:119053-139595 GCA_013389865.1 Piaya cayana | reverse complement strand
GTTGTGGAGAGGAGCGTGCTGGCCTCTTCTCCCAAGTGACAGGGGACAGGACAAGAGGGAATGGCCTCATGCTCTGCCAGGGGAGGTTCCGGCTCAACATAAGGAAAAAATTCTTCACTGGAAGGGTCATTAGGCAATGGAAGTGTCTGCCCAGGGAGGTGGTTGACTTGCCTTCCCTGGAAGTGTTTAAGGTATAGGTCAGCACATTGCTGGCTCATGTTCAGTCAGCTGTTGACCAGCACTCCCAGGTCCTTCTCCTCCAGGCAGCTTTCCAGCCAGGCTTCTCCCAGTCTGTAGCACTCGCTACCTTCATCCAGGTCATTAATAAAGACATAGAACAGGGCTGGACCCAGCACTGAGCCCTGGGGAACCCCACTTGTCACTGGCCTCCAGCTGGATTTAACACCATTTACCACCACATTTACCCGGCCATCCAACTGGTTTTCCACCCAGGAAAAACTGTCAGTGCAGTGATTGAGATGGAATGCTTAGGCTTTGGCAGTTAGCTTGGGAAATTCAGATCCAAAGATATGCCTAGTTTAAAAAACTCTCATTTTTACCTAGTGGTAATTTGAAGTCACAACTCTGTAGTTAAGCAGCTGTGCAAGGAACTGCTTTAAATTTTAGGACATGTTTTCCAGTTTTCCTCAAGTGTAGTAATCCAAGGTGGCAATATAATCAAATGAAAATCAAAGCTTAATAACCTAAAAAATTAATATTTTCCTCTCTCCAGTTTTTCTTTTATTGTAAAAGTGATAGAGTAGGGTTTTTTTGGTAATTTTGTGTTCAAGTTCACAGGCACATTGTGATTGGTTTTGAAAGGTCTTAAAACTGGAGAGGTTAGGCTTCAGTGTGGGAGAGGCAAATCATTGTCCTGATCAAGAAAACCCCAAACGACAACCACCTCCCCAAGGCCTGAAAAAGTATGTACAAACAAAAATCAAATCCAAACAATTGACTCCCTAGTTTGTTTACCACCAACATGGTACAGATTTGTAATTCTTAGTTTGAAATCAGAGCCTTCGGGATGCTGTGCTGTCCACAACAGAGACCTCTAAATAACTCTGGAAGTTCAAAAGCAAGAAGTTGGACTAGCTGAGAGAGGCAACTCACCTTTGTAGATCAGGAAAATACCCCAATTTTATTTTTTTCCCCAGCTTGAGTGAGGTTCTGTTTCACCCCACCCTATAAATTTACTTTCAGAGTAGAACCGAGGGTTAAGCTATGCAAAATTTCCAGACCATTGTTTTTTTCAAATAGACTAAACTTGAGTTTATGGTGAAAATTGACTGGGTTTTTTTTGTTAAAACGTGCAATTGAATGGCAGTAGTACATTTAAGACACATGAAATCTTTGAGCAAGAATATCCAAAATGTAAACAATATGCCTTTCATTGTTAGGAGTTCAGCACTTTATGGGTGAGCTAAACTTTTGTATCCCATTGGATTTATGGGATAAATGATATTTGCAAGTTTTAATTATAGGTATACTTCTTAGAATATCAGTTGACTGTATGAATAACTTCCATATGAAATAGTAGCCAGTACTTACTGCAGAATTATTTAAATGTAAATGATGCTATGATGCTGCCTAGATGATTAATTAAAAAGACAATAGCAAAAAAATTTAACAAGGTATTAATATTCTTTAAAAGTTTGCATTCTAATTAGGGGATATATGATCATGGAGGCACCACTCAAAAGAGTGAATCCTCTTTCCCTGTTAGCCATCTGAGGTGCATAGACAGTATCTTGGGCTGTAGTTTGACATGCATTTTAGATGGAATTTCTGCCCATAAGGAAAATATTTGTGTGTCCCCAACCAGATGTATTTGTTGTGAAGCTTTATTGGTTCCTGCATTCCTGAAATTGTATGGTAAAGTGGATTAAGGAGCCTAATGAATCTGATGAAGTTTTTGTGTGATTTCTTTGTTCTATTATGTTCTGTCTCTAGATGTGGTCACAGATTACATGAAAACAGTTCTTCTAGTGTAAGAGAGGGTTGGAGGCAATGCGTCAGTTGAAAAGTAAAGAAGAGCTATGTTGTTGTATGTGTGGCAGTGCCATGTTAAATGTGTGTTAAGCTGTGATCTGGGAGCCTTTATTGTACAGCATTTTGTCTTGCGGCTGGGTGAAAATGAAAAAGTGACAAAATACAAAGTGACTTTCCTGTATCTTGTCTATTCCAGGGCTATAGTATTTCTTCTGTGATTATTTTATAGAAGTTTGTACAACCAGACACAGATTTTTATGAGCATATATGAGAAAGCTAAAATGAAATACCAATCCAGTGAATTTACGGTATGTTAAATCACTGCATATGCTCTTTGTGTAATCCTACTAGAAGAGGAATAAGGTCACTCTTCTCAGTGACAGCTTGCCTGTAAGTTCTTAACGGGCTTTTCCTTTTTAAACGTACTTCATTGCCTTAGTTCATTAGTCTCAGTTCCTCTAAGCTCTTGTCCGTGCAGCGAAGTCAAAGTTTTGAAAATAGTATACCTTTAATATTTCATTTTGAAACTATTCTTATTTGGAAGTCTTAAACTTCTAGACTTATAGCCTGGGATTTTGGTTTGGGGTTGTGTTTTTTCACCAGTTAGTTTTAGTATGTGTTTGAAAGATGCTGAAGTAGCTTAATTTGTAAGTTCTGAGTATGACGATTTTCAGATGAGAAAGGGAAAATTTGAGTGTCAAAATTGTGTCTTACCTTCAATAAGTATCTGTCTATTCAGTCCTGAAAATGGTGAGAACTAACTATGTTTTTCCAAAGAGTACCACTTTGATTTTTGTTGTGCCAGAATGGTGTTGTAACTAATACGTTAAGTAGGGAGAAGGTAGACATTTCCTCATGTTAGAGTTGAGAAAGCAGTGCTGAGGAAGAAGCGGAGTGTCTTTCAAATCTCCACTGAAAGTTAGGCGTGTAATCTGCTTAAATCATTCTGTAAGTCATACCAATCCATTATCTGCTTCTTTAGGCATCTTAGTGCATCTGTTTATGCCTACTCAACTAAGTCAGTTCATTAATTATACCCGGTAAAAGCTTGATTAGTCAAAGAAATTGAAAGCTGGGGGTATTTAAATATTTATTTTGCTAAATATGAAATGTATTTATTATTATAACTTTAAAATATATTTGCATTGAGCTGTAAATTATTTCCAAATGCATTGTTACGCATAATAGGCATGGGGGAAATTGGTCTATGTAATGGAATATACCAATTAATAAGTTAAATGATGTAACTACTTGAATGTTAATGCTGTGACATTATCCTTCTAATTAATCAGATACCTGTATTTGATAGTTGCAAGGCGAGTTAAATAATAACAATACAGAAGCACCTGTTTCTAAAGAAAACTACAAAACCAAAATTGATTTCTAACTGATTGAAGGGTTAGTTATATAAGAAATCTTATGTGTAAGGTTTCCCAATATAAATCAGGATTAAATTGAGGGGTGTTAATACCTTCAATTTAATCAAACTTTTTCTGTATTGGGATGTTATGGTGGAGTAATTTACCTTTAAATGCGCATTTTCCCGCTTTTAAACAAAATTATTTGGTATCTTAAATTCAGTGAAGTTGTTTGTTTCAAGCAGAAGTTTCTCTGCTTTTCCAAGACTTCTGTTGTGTTCACGTTTTCTTGGTTTGCTTATAAAAACTTGTTCCTTTCCTTTTGTTCCATCATAGATTGTATTCTTTGTGATTCAAACACTGCCTGTTTTTCTTCTGATCCTACCTAAAAGGTTACATATTTATTACAACTACTCTGCTCCTCATCCCTTTCTGTGCTACTTCATGGATGCCTTCAGAGGGTCTGAATTTGATTGACCTTTGCAAAACTACATATTCAGTCTGACTTGTTAATACTGGCCACCTGTGGGGTACTGTGAAGATAAATCATAACATCATAGAATAGGTAGCATCTCACCACAAGAAGGATGTTGACGCTCTGGAGAGTGTCCAGAGAAGAGCAACGAAACTGGTGAAGGGGCTGGAGAACAGGCCTTATGAGGAGCGGCTGAGAGAGCTGGGGTTGTTTAGCCTGGAGAAGAGGAGGCTGAGGGGAGACCTCATTGCTCTCTACAAATACCTGAAGGGAGGTTGTAGAGAGGAGGGAGCTGGCCTCTTCTCCCAGGTGTCAGGGGACAGGACAAGGGGGAATGGCCTCAAGCTCCGCCAGGGGAGGTTTAGGTTAGAGATTAGGAGGAAGTTTTTTACGGAAAGGGTCATTAGGCACTGGAATATGCTGCCCAGGGAGGTGGTTGATTCGCCTTCCCTGGAGGTGTTTAAGTTACGGGTGGACGAGGTCCTGAGGGACATGGTTTAGTGTTTTGTGGGAGTGGTTGGACTCGATGATCCGATGGGTCTCTTCCAACCCGGTGATTCTGTTATTCTGTGATCTAGTTCCAAGCCCCCTGCTGTGGGCAGGGACATCCCACTAGATCAGGCTGCCCAAGGCCCCATCCAACCTGGCCTGAGACTAATGAACTAAGGCAGTGAAGTTCATTTAAAAAGGAAAAGTGCATGAAGTACTTACAGTGCAAGAAAGTACTCCTAATCCAGTACTCAATCACTAAGGGAAGGTATTGAAGTATTGAAGCATTTGTAGAGTTGCACCCAAAAAATGTGCCAAGGAATGTTTCTGCAATGCGTATGCCCTAGATAGAGGTGTATGATGTTGTACACTGGATTTTCTCAAATTAACCCAGATTGGAAGAACGGTGTGTTGAAGGTTTCAAAAGATAATGTGTGAATCAGTGCTTTTGCAAATTCAAAGTGGTAAAGTTGTGGAGATGAGTTTTACCACTTTTTTTTTTTTTTTGTAGGTTAGGATACCAGCAGAAATAGACTAGGCTGTGCTGATTGAGCTGTCAGGTGAACCTCACAGAATTTGGCTGCGTTTTTTCTGAAAGCTTAGAACTAACGAAATAAAAGTACACCTCAGGGTTTCTGCTGATGATTTCTTGATGTTGGATGCTTAATGTTGCTGCAGTCAAGTAACCTGTACTATGTCTGGTATTGTATTTCCAGTACAGGTATAGTTCTGACATAAGGCATAATACTAGGTGGTTTAACAACTTCTGTGCAAACCACAACTGAAAACAAGATAGACTTCTTTACTTTGCTTCATATTTCCTATATTTTGACACTCCTTTTATTAAAAAAACAGTGCTGTGGAGCTGGAAATTCTGGTAAAGCAAAATCATTAGTGATATTTTTAGAAAAGAGGCTTTACTAAAACTAGTATATTTGTGTTCTGTCCCAAAAATGCAGCTCATAACTGCTTGAATTATACCTTTAGACATTCTCACATATTCCAAGAATTGGAATTCTGTGGCACCTGAGCAGATTAGAATGTCTAATTGTTATAAACACACTCTGGAAACTAAAATTCCTAGAGACTTTTATTGAGGAATTATGTCAGCAAAGCAAGGTATAAAGCACTGGGTGCATGGCTGAGGCCACACCCTGTCTAGCCAGAGGTGTACCAGGTCCCGGCTCCTCTCCCCTCCTATACATTTCTTTTTGGTGGGAAAGCAGTTGCCTCTGACCCCCATCAACACGTGTTTGGGGGCTCTTGCCACATGGGTCGGGCCAAACAGTCCGGTGTGAGGGAGGAAGGGAGGCGAGCATCGCCTTCTGCTGCAGAACTGCCCCTTCACTGAACCTGGCATTGCTGGCACCACCAAAGAAAGAAGATATTCTCCCCCATGACCAAAGCATTTGTCCTGAACTTAGGTGCAGCAATCAGGATCAATACATTTGAATCTCCACCTCCCCTACATTCCTTTAATTCAAGCCAAAACACTGAATAACCTGTTTTTTGCAATTCCCCCCCCCCCCAATACTTGATCTGATTTTTGCCTTGAAAATATAATAGTCCATTAAAAATAACCCATCCTGTGTCTGATTTTTAATTCCACCACTTTTCTTTCCACCATTTTTGTAACCCATCCCATGTCAGAACTAAAACATGATCAAATCACTAAACCTTGAATGAACAATTAGTGAACTCCACTTATCCCAACCATTTAAGTTTCCTTTTAAGGTGCTTCTAGCAGAACCTTGCCTTTGATTAAGTTCAGGGTGACCGTTGGGATTTCAGACTTGGCCCCTGCTTTGGGGTTTTGTTTTTTGTAAAACCAAATACCCAGTTGTTTCGCCAATTTACTCTTTCCCACTTCTTGTTCCTTTACCTTCGTAATGAGTATGGTATGTCGGGGATTTGGTGACCGTCTCACCTGAATTTGTTTCAACTCTCAAATCACTGATCACTGTAAGAAGGGGTATAAAAATTCAGTGACTCATCTCTCCACCCATCTTTTGGCCTGTTAGGTTGCAGCTAACAGCCAAGGCTTGGTGGCAGAGAATTTTTGCCTGTAGGACTGACTGCTCCTTGATGAGAGTTAGAGGTTATAGTTTTTAATGGATTTCTGCTTAAAGTGCTTTTTGCGCCTTTTAGTGGTCTTTTAAAGCCATGTGCCAAGTTTGAGTCCCTTCGCCTCCTTGAGGTTCTAAATTTCCACAGATAAATCAAGGAATATTCATACCCCCAGCCAAAGGTTACCACCCAGTTTAAAGGAGTCAGGTAAATTCCCTCAAGTCCCCTTTTCCCTACCACATTAAGGAAATTCAGTTATTCAGTCCAAACCACTGCAATAAGTTTGTTTCCAACAGCTCTGTAAGTCTTCTCCTTTACTTCTGTAGCATGAATCTCAGTGGATCCTGGGAAACTTTGATTGTCCGTTCAGGTTCTCCAATGAGTCCACCGTCATCCTCTGGCCTGTACAGCAGCTTCTGTAGTCAGGAGGACCTGAAAGGGGCCTTCCCATTCTGGCATTGGATATTTTCTGAGTTCCAGTTAGCTCTTTTTGGTGAGTCCAAACAGCGTCTCATAGGGTGATTACCCCTGCATCCACATGCAGATCCTCAAGAGAGCTGCTAGAGGGAAACACTGTATTCATGACAAATGATTCTCTATATTCATTTGTTCTACCCTGCTGTGTAGTTCTCTGGCTATGGGCTTGTTTAACATCTTTCACCCATCCGGTAAATCCCATAACCCTTCTGAGCTCTTGCTTGCCTCCAGTTTTAGCAGTACTCTTTCTTCCTCTTCACTAAATATAGAGGGTACTGAAGGTTCAAGGTGCTGTTACAATACTAGCAACAGCTTTTCTTTTTCCCTTTATTGCCACCTGCCAACAGCCCAGTCTCTGCAAAATGCAGTGTTGCAACAGTTCCTCCAGAACCTACCCAAGTAAATTGGGAGACTCAGCAAGACCCCAAGGCAACCCGGTGCATCTCAACCACTATTCTGACCCTGTGTCTGGGTCCCCCTATTCAAAGGCAATCCCTACTACTCAAAAGAGTGTAGGGGTTAGGGACTACAGGGTATCGGGTCCATGCCCCACCGTGGCAACTGGCTGGAGGTCCTGCACCAGAACCAACCCTCTCCCCACAGGGAGGACAGGAATATTGCAGGACGACACACAGAGCTCCAAGGTCCCACCCTGCAATAAGCTTTCAGNTCCTCAAGAGAGCTGCTAGAGGGAAACACTGTATTCATGACAAATGATTCTCTATATTCATTTGTTCTACCCTGCTGTGTAGTTCTCTGGCTATGGGCTTGTTTAACATCTTTCACCCATCCGGTAAATCCCATAACCCTTCTGAGCTCTTGCTTGCCTCCAGTTTTAGCAGTACTCTTTCTTCCTCTTCACTAAATATAGAGGGTACTGAAGGTTCAAGGTGCTGTTACAATACTAGCAACAGCTTTTCTTTTTCCCTTTATTGCCACCTGCCAACAGCCCAGTCTCTGCAAAATGCAGTGTTGCAACAGTTCCTCCAGAACCTACCCAAGTAAGTTGGGAGACTCAGCAAGACCCCAAGGCAACCCGGTGCATCTCAACCACTATTCTGACCCTGTGTCTGGGTCCCCCTATTCAAAGGCAATCCCTACTACTCAAAAGAGTGTAGGGGTTAGGGACTACAGGGTATTGGGTCCATGCCCCACCGTGGCAACTGGCTGGAGGTCCTGCACCAGAACCAACCCTCTCCCCACAGGGAGGACAGGAATATTGCAGGACGACACACAGAGCTCCAAGGTCCCACCCTGCAATAAGCTTTCAGTAACTAGTTCTACAAAACCTACTCTGCCAGTGCAGTCTAGCCCCAAAATAAAGGGAATCTTGAGAACTTTACAGAACAAAGACTTCACAGCCCCTCTCAGTCTGCTCCCATGTTGGACTGTCCCATGGGGCAAGCTTTAACCTCTTGTTCTTGCTCCATGCTCCTAGTAGGGGGGCAAGCTTTTGTCCTGCTGCAGCAGGGACTGCTGCTTTTTTTGCCAATCAGTGCAGGTCGGATAGGGGCAGGCCTGGCATTCATGCTCCCAAAATCCATTTCCTCCACTCCAGCAAAATACTCTTTGAATCACAATGCATAGTGGATCTCAAGCTTCTGCAGTCCAGCCAGCTCTGTTAGGGCACATGCATTTACTTTCCCTACAGGAGAGGTTTCGGACTTCTCCCCCTTATCATTAATAATTAGGGGTTTGAGTTTGAAATCAGGATCTGCATCAAGAGCAAGATCAGGTTCTGCCACACCCTCATTAATAATAATCAAGGGTTGGAGGTCAGGATTAGAATCGGGAGTAGGACCCAATTTCACCAGCCTCTCCTCCTGAAAACACTGAACCTCATGCTCCAAACTGGGAAAGAGTTTCACAACACCCCTGCCTCTGTCCAGCAGTGGCAATCCAGTCCCTTCTGTTTCACTCCCAGTGCCCCGCTGCTGAGTACACAGTCAGCCTCTGGGTCTGCATCCAATGGCAAAATAATTCCTTGTCTGTAGAGTCCCTCAACTTCTTGCTCAGGAAATCTAATCCTTTTCCTCATAAGCAATCTCTGATTTAATCAGGGGTTAGAGCTTGGGGTCAGGATGAGGCAGCACCCTCTTATCCCAAAAGGTGGCTGCTTCCCCTGCCAGATCAGAAGCCTGGTCTGTAAAACTTGAAAAAACAGGTCACACCCTTGAGATGTAGCAATTACACAAGTCCTTTCTGCCTCTGTATCTCCACAATAGTCTCGCATGGGGAGCAGCTCTCCCATTCTCCACACCATGAGTTGCCTTTACCCCCTATAACGGATCCCTCCTGTTTTGGAGTACCGTTAGGGGCTGCAGGGACCCTCAGGGAGGGGGCCCCAGGAGTGGAATCTTTCCCTTTTCTGTTGCTGCCTGTATGGTCTTGTATCAAATTTTTGGCTCGTTAAATCCTCTGCTGTGCCAGTCTTCTAGCACCCTCTCCAACCATTCTGTTGGGGTCTCATACTGTCAAATGCCCTAGTAACATTCTGTCCCTGGCATTATGCTATGCCCCCTCCACCCCAGTTGGTGACCTGTGCACCAATTCCCTTAACATCCTCCGTTATGGACTGTCAAGAGGGATATATGCCAGCTTTTTCCCAGGACTAGGTTTACCCGCCCCCTGCCCTGTTTCTCTCGGGAACCATACACCAACCCATTTGCTTCGTTCCTTCAGTGGCCAGGTCCCTCGTGGGAGGCTGGAAGTGCAGCACTCCTCACTCGATTCTCAGATCTGTATCAGCCTGAGCCTCATTCACTCCACACTTGCCACCCTGAACCCGCCCAACCAAATAGTACTCCCCAGTCCATGGTTTCTTATGTGGATCTTCATGCACAAGAATTACAGGCAACCACAGTACCTTTCCTGTAAAAAACCCCGTTGCTTTGCAAATTCCACCCGATGGGGGATGGAGCAGCCGCCCAGGGCTTCCCATGAGGCCTAGTGAGACACAGGAACTGCCATGGGGTGCAGTGCTCAAATGAAACAGTCATAGTGTGGATCGAGACATCCCGGACGAGCCCCCAGTGTTATAAGCACACTCCGGAAACTAAAGTTCCTAGAGGCTTTTATCTTGGAATAAAGTCAGCAAAGCCAGGTGTATAGCACTGAGTGCATGGCTGAGGCTACACCGCATCTAGCCAGAGGTGCACTTGCTCCCAGCTCCTCTCCCGTTTTGTACATTTCTTTTTGGTGGGAAAGCAGTTGCCCCTCTGACCCCCATCAGCACACGTTGAGGGGCTCTTGCCACGTGGGTTAGCCCAGGCAGTCTGGCAGGTGAAGGAAGGGAGACAAGCATCACCTGCTGCTGCAGAACTGCCCTTTCACCGAACCTGGCACCACAGACATGCTGGTGCCACCAAAGAAAGAAGACATTCCTACCATGACCCAAGCATCTGTCCTAAACAAATTTGTACAGCGATCAGGATCAATCCATTTGGATCTCCACCTCTCTTGACCCTCCCCCGCATTCCTTTATTTAAGCCAAAACACTGAATAGCCTGTTTTTCACATTTTGAGTTTTGGAGCAAATATAAGTCACTTTATAGTACCTGTTTTTCTGAACTTAGTATTGACTTTGTCCCAGCTTCACATTAAAGAAAATTCCAGTAGTATGCCCACAAGTTTTTGCATGAAAAGAACATGTGCAGATGTGTAACTGGTGAGAAGCCTTTCTTTTTTAGGTACACTTATTAAAACGTACAAACCCCAAAATATACTGGTGTAAATAATGTGCAAACCAATACATAATAAAATAATTCCATATTTTAAGATTGCATTTACATTTTTTTTAAAATAAACCAATTGTTTGTACGCTGTTTCTTGGGTGATACGTGAATTGGTATTATGGCCAGCTATTTGAACTCTCATTTTAGACTTGGTACAAATTCTGGAGGGTGACTTGAACTCCAGATATCAGCAGGCCTTGTAGCATACAATTAATGACTTCAGGGAAAGCCTTTTGTAATGTAAGAGTCAGTAATTTTGGCACCAAAATAATAGAAAACTACCAAAAAACCAATGTTCTGGGGCGTTTGACTTTTTGCAGTGTGGAGAGAAATGATTTATGTTTATGTATACATGGGCTTGAGATCCCCACATGGGGTTACTTTCAGAAGGTAGCTGCTGCTTTTTTTTTTTTTTTTAAGTAATAATAATTAGTGTTTCAGAACTGTTACCTCACAGTTTGCCTCTGGATTAGGCAAGAGAGAAATCGTTGTCCTAATGTCTCCTTAACTGCTTTCCTGTTGAACATAATCTTTAAATAAACTAAATCACAAGTTAATCGTTTGGTACTCAAGTGAAAGATAAAATCTTAAATAATTTCACAGATATGGTCTATTATCCTTTCTTGAGATATTGACATAATATTAGTACAGTTACTTACATAAATTGGGATCTGTAAACTTAACTGTCATTTTTCTGTGGCTTAGTTTTTCAAGCAGGAGCTTAAAAAAATGAATGAAATATTACATGGAATAATTTAATTCTAGGTGCTGTTTAAAATGCATTTCATAGTGTTCATATAACTCAGATTTTTTGTTGAGATGAGTCCTGAATGTAACCTTTTTTCCTGGACTTTCATGGAGACTTAATTCCTTGGATGCTAAGAGTATTTTGTTTCTGAGTTAACCTGAAGCAGCAGGGAGTTTTGTACTGTGGTTGCTAACTAACTTCATTTTATGTACCATAATAAGCTAAAGAAAAATATTTGAAACACAGGATTTCTGGAATAACACATGGAAGAGAAGAATGAGTTCTGTTTTATAGTCACCCCTGTGCACCCTCTCCTCCCCAGCATCTGTGACCAACTGTAATTACAGAGACAGGAGGTGGAGTTTTCCCTTCCAGTCATAGTTGTAATTTTTACTTTACCCCTCTGATGCTGCACTACTTTGATTCATGCTGGAATTAATTTTTACTTGTATGCAGTTAATTCACTTCATAGCTCTGTTGTGAGTTTGAGTGCAGTTGCATGGATCTTGCAAGATAATTTTCAAGTTGTTAACAATTTGACTAATGGTTTAATTAAATAGTAATGTCATTTTGGGATGAAGGGAATAGTTGGATTTCAAATTGTAGGTGATGCTGATGGGCAGAAATGTTGATAGCCTTTGTTTCAGATTCAGCTGTTGCCTGTAGTGTGTCAATAGGCCTTCTAAAATTTACTCCTTTTTCTACCCATCTTTTTTTAGTGGCAATAGTTAGGTATCACATTAACATGATCATTTTCACATACTGAATTACAAAACCAGAAAATAAAAGTAAACCCTGTTGATACATTCATCTGATCACTCTGATCTATTTGGATCTTGGTTTTTGGCCAACTGACAAATAGCTGAGAGACTTGATGATATTGGCTGAGATTTGTTGAAGTAACTAGTGGTCCAGGTTCCTAGAGCACTGGAGATCTCCAGAAGCAACTGGTGTAATTTCTTGGATGCTCCTCCTGATGTCTTTATAGGAGCTGATTTTTTTGTTGTTGTTGCGACTGCTTTATCCTTTTACTGTTTGATGGTTTTGTGACATGTCTGGTTGGGCACTCCAAATGGCTAGTTAGTTATCTTGGAATTCTCACCCTCCATCTTTGGATGAAATATGTGAATGTTGAGGTCCTAATAGAAACTTTCTTTTTTTTAATGTTTGTCTTACTTTTTGAAAGAAGACATTCTAGAAGTCTTAATTTTCAGCAATGACAATGTCATTAATTTTTTTCTTTTTGTCCATTTTGCTTTCTTTCAACAAGATTCCCACTCACTGTAGAGTAAAATGAGATACATGTATAATTTTTTTTAGTGTGGTAGAAAAAATCCTGTCAGTTTGGGCTCCAATGTTGTAGTTAACAAAACCAATCCCTCCAGCAGGTATTGTTCACTGTAGTAGCCCCTAGCTGTGTCCATTGTGTAGCTCGGATCCTTGGCAAGCAGCACATGCCTTTGGCTTGCGGAGGAGAATTGGGAAGAATTGGCTGTCTAGGGCAATGGGCTTTTGTCTAAGTGGGTGCACCAACACCATTTAGATGCTAATGTGATATAAGCTCACTGTTTTGTACTAGAACTTGACTGCATCTCAGGAATGTGGCCTGTCTGGTTTTATGTTGGTTTCAGCCTTAAAAGAGCCTTATGTAATTGATGTCTGCCAATCGATTAAAGCTGCAATCTTCTGGCTTAGTGCTTTGATGTGCCAAAGGAAATTGTTGGCATTGGCGGAGAACTAAATACCAGATCTTACCTGCTTATCTGTATGTTTTTGTTTGCCATCTCTGATTAGGGAATAAAGTAAATTTTACTTTTTCTGTTCATGTTTGTTATATGGTGGAGTAACTAAATGATATATTGTTCCTTTAGGCATTTCTTAAAAATGTGGAGTATATTTCTGTATTTTTACCGGAGGTGTCACAGTTTTCTGTTAGGCTATTTTCTGGTTTAATGGAACATATTCTGGCTCGTGTGTTAGAGGCAGTGAATAAATTAATAATCTAGGCATATCGGGAATGTGTTCTAATAAATTTAAGTTCTACTTGCTCCCTCTTAGCAGCAATTTGCTGTATTCTGTGCAAAGCAAAAAGATGCATATATGGTACAAATGAATCTAAAAGTAGCCCTGGGAATAAAATTTTTGTGGGTCTGTTTTGTACGTGAATGCAGTGCTAATCAGATTTTCTGTGCTGCGCTCCCTGCATATTCTTGTTGTAAAACAAAGCAGTAACTGTTTATATTGGTTTTGTGAAGTATCATTAAGATATTTTTTAAAATGTGTTGAATTAGAAGTTTCTTCAGTATTTCATTACTATATTAGGTGTAACATGCATGGAGGGAGCACAGGGAAGGAAAACTGTAAATCTAGTTGGACTCAGCTAGCAATTACTTTAGCAGATAAAACAAAATATGCAAATATCTCCTGAGCATTCTAAGGCAGATCTTTCAGACACTGACTGTCTGTATCCCTAGCCAAAAAGAGACAGATGATAATCAGATTTTGAAGGACCATATGCTGTTGCTACAGAGCTAAATATTAAAGTGCAAGAAAGCAGACTACCACATGGCACAATTGACTTTTATGGTAGTTCACGTTAAAATGCTCTCTTTTTATATTGCCTTTTAGGTTACCTAGGGTGAAACAAAATTACAGGCTTGGAGACTCTGGAAAAGCTCAGCATCAGCATTTGAGGTAAAAATGAACATACTGAAGTAATCTTGGGAGTGTCCTTGTTAACTTCATGGAACTGATTGGAGTAGAAATTTTCATCAAGATCCATTTTGCATTTAAGTTTTCAGTATTGATTTAAAAAAATTTGACTTCAGAATCTTTTTTTTGGTCTGGGGATACTCATACTTTAGGTACATGTATTGTATAAGTTTTCTGGTTTAGAGCTTTGAAAACGTTGTAGATCTGCTTAGATGCAGTATCTTTGTTTTAAGTTGTAGTTTTATAGAATGATTAATATAGCCATGAAATTCTGTGTCATGAATGACTATCTTTCCTAATTCTGCTGGTGTAGCTAAATGTATTTTTATGCAAATCACCATCTTAATAGTGCAGTATTTTTACTTCTATTAAAAAGTGCATGTTAATGTCTTCAAGAAGTGATTGTTGCTTTATTTTGAGTATACTGTATTTGTGGCTTCAAAGTGAAAGTTTCTGTTCTGTTTTTTTTAACACTTGCCTAGTGAAATGAAAATACTTGTGCATGAAAAAAACAGTACAATTATGCAGAACACAATGAAATTATGTAGAGCATACTAAAACATAGAATATATTCTATTATACTACTGCTGTATTTGTCACGTGAACCAATTATTGACATCAATTGTAATATTTTAAGTGAGATTAGAGAAGTACACTTTACTTGCACATTTAAACTACGAAAAATTATCTTTTAAATCACTCTTAAATTTTTGCTTCTAAGAATAAAATAACTCATATTCAGGATAGACTTAAATAGTTCATTTTCTGTCAGGGAGTTATAGTGTAGGGTTGATGCGTTTTAAAGCTTTATAAGCAACTGCATTAACTATGTTACTGTAGTTCCCTTTTCAAATAGTTTTTATAGCTCATAGGTTTTGTTGTTACTGTTTTTAAGAGCCGAAGCTTGCAAATTATGTGATTAATCTACAAGCTGATATCATGATTTCAAGATGCAGTTCGGGAAGCATGAACTTAGAGACAGCGGAAATTAAAACGGTAAGACTATACTTTGCAGTATGGGAGAAGCAGGTTTTTATTTATTGCTTCACCATATTCTCCTATTTTGTATTTAAAGCTTCTTCAGGACCATAGAGTGAAGTAACTTTCTGTGTAAGGTTGTAGAAATTTACTCTGAATTTCTTTTAAAAGAATAATATAATTCTTTTTATTTTATCCATAGATGATTAGATGCAGATATGGCATTAAAAAATTGTTGTTATGAACATGTGCTTTGATATTTTTTATGAAGCTGAAGATTAGAAACTGTTCATTTTTTAAAAGTGAGTTGTGTGTGTGTTTACACATTTCTTGTGGATTTTATGTGCAAATGTGGTCATGTTGGTGGAATGCCATCAGTTTTTTTAAAAAGAGTGGGAAGAGGGAAGATACGAAGGGTTCAAATTAGAATTGAATGTACACATTTTCCCACATAGAAGATATAAATGGTGAGGAGAGTAAGCAGCAGGTAAGTCGTCAAGGCTTTAGTTTAAGTACTATGCTTCAGTTTGAGCTATGATTTCAGCCAAAGCAAGAGGAAAGGCTGTGCAATTAAAACTGTATAGAAGAAAAATTGGTATGTAGTTTGATAACATAGTGAAGACAGAAACTGATCTTTTTTCACTGGTCCTCAGCCTGTCTTGCATCTTAGGTGCCGTATGCTTCACATTTTATCTTGTGTCCTGTGTGTTAAGGAGGTAAAGAAGAGGAATCTGTGTAGCTCCAGTTCTGCACCACTGATTAAGCAACTACCCAGAAGTTAGGACTGTTGCACAGGTCTTTATATACATTGTTTTAAAAACTGAAAACAGTTTGTTCCAGAATCTGGCTGCATGTCTGTATCTGTTGAAGGAGGAACATCCCTTTATTCTAAACTTTTATTCTGAATGCCTCACATAATGGTGCCACTATAGATATGTTAGAGAACTGATTTTTGTTTTCACATTTTATTTCTGTAGCAGTAAATGCCCTACAGCCCATGTATGTTATGCTGGTTATATAGTGGTATAATCCTTTTCCTTTAGAGACTGCTACAGTGTACTCCAGTTGTGCTTGTGGGCTTTGACAGAGCTAGGATATTGCAATATAAAGTGTCTGTTAGGCGTTTGCCTCAAATCCAGGTTTGGTCATACTGCTGACTGAACACTAGATGAAGGACTTAAAGGGGTTGTGTGTTTTTCTGAGTCCGTTAAGTGTCATGTTGTACTCCATTTCACTCATATGTAGACATTTAGGCGGAGTCTGCCAGGAATTCCAGCTGTTAACTGTACTATATTGCCTGTAGGAATGTTCCACAATCTTCATTTAATAAGCTCTTTAATTAAACTTTTCTGAACCACAGAAAGCAGTCTTCGCTGATTTGGTATGTCTTGGTACACTGTTAGAGGTCAACATTCTGTTTGTGCTCTGTATCAGAAAAAAAGAACATAAAAAATTCTTCCAGTTCGAGTTGAACATTCACAATTAGTATGAATAATTGTGGCAGGGAAGCTCGTTCTTATAGGAATGGTTACAGTTGAGCTTTGTTTTGAAAATGGAAATATTTTCAAGATTTGTTGAAAATTGACATGATTTTTTTACTCCATATTTCGTATTTCTAATATTTTATGGTTTTCTTTTTATTGGTTCCTGTGTTACTCAAGTAAGAATTTTCTGTGTTAGATCTTTCAGCAAGTTAATGTTTCATGTAGCATCCGGACATTAAATTTACTATAAAGAATGTGATATTTGGACTCATTAATTGTCTGTATAAGAGAATATTCAAGCAGTATAATTCTGATTTTTTTAATAGATTGTACTTTACTTACTTTTAGAGTAAGTGGAAATTTTTTCCTACCTCTTTTTTGTAACTTTTGGCTCACCCTGAGAATGTTTTTAGAGAATAAATTAGACATTCCTGAATGATGAAACCCTACAGCATTAGATATTTTTGCACCACAAGGATTATATCAGGTACAAATTTACAAATTGATGTTAGAGAAGAAAGCAGATGAAATGCATTGTACATGGCAGTAATATTTTTTGTTGTTGTTGTTGTTAATAAGAAATAATTGTAGTTTTGCATTAACATACTTAACCGTGCAAACAGTGGTACAAACATGAAAGATGCGTCCCCAGGGCTCTAGTCTCTTTACTTCAGAATGTCATTCCATAAATGTTTTTAATAGTCCTTGTAGCAGGACTAGATCCAGGATGTCTTACTCCAGAGGAGTGCCCAACTTGGTTTGGCTTGTATTCTATAGTGCAGTAAACATTATTATTTTTTTTTCTTTTATGTGTCTGTATAGGGTTATAGTTTTATATAGGGTTATAGTCCTATGACTGAAAAACGTACACTGCAGTTCCAGAATTATTGTAGATTGGAACAAACTGTTATTAAATGTTGTTGGCTATTCATGCCCAAACTCATGTTCTTCTGAAATAAAGTTCTTTAAATAGTAGAACCAAGGGGTGAGTTTTAACTATGCACTTCAGGGTTTAGTGGACAGGTACAGTTGGACTTGATGATCTCAAGTCTTTTCCAACCAAATGTTTCTATGATTCACTCTTCACATACATGTTCATTAAAGTAAGGACATCAAGTTGTGGATTTTGCTCTTGAAACTCAAGATTGATGGCCGTAGAACTGGACCTTTCAATATTGTTTTATTAGAAGAGATAAGCTTGGGCACTGCGCTACTTTATCTGGATTCTGTAACCTAGCCTAAAGTCACAAGAAGTAAGACTTGTTTCCTGTGTTTGTCTCCCATATTCAGCTTCAGGAAGCTCTTACAGTTTCTTATTCTATCAGTTTTCAAAATCACAGTATCACTAGGTTGGAAAAGACCTCTAGGACGATTGAATTCAACCATTCCTATCAATCACTAAACCATGCCCCTCAGCACCTCATCCACCTATCTTTAAATACCTCCAGGGATAGTGACTCAACCACCAACCTGGGGAGCCTGTGTCAGTGCCCAGTGACCCTTTCTGTGAAAAATTTTTTCCTAATGTCCACCCTAAACCTCCCCCTTTTCCTGTCCCCTGTCACTTGGGAGAAGAGGCCAGCTCCCTCCTCTCCACAACCTCCTTTCAGGTAGCTGTAGAGAGCAATAAGGTGTCCCCTCAGCCTACTCAAGGCTAAACAACCCCAGCTCTCTCAGCCGTTCCTCATAAAGGCCTGTTCTTCACAAAATAATGCAGTGGATAAAGATGCAGCATTTCAACATTTGTCACTGTTACTTATTGTGGCTGAGCAGGACTAGTTTGGGTTTTTTCCTGCTTCCCCACTAGCTGGTTCCTGTTAGCTAAGTTCAGTTAAATTCGGTCCACAAATTCTGAACACTTGTACATACACCTCAAATGTTCTCTATTTAAAACCTGTTCTTTAAGTAGATAGTTTCCCCCCCCTTTTTATTTGTTTCTTTTATTGAAGAACTTGATATTTTTCCTTGCTATTGAAACAGAGATTTTGAGTGATACAATTGCTTCATTTTTTTGGCTTACTCCCTTAATAACGCTGACATTGATCTTGTCAGATCTTGTACATTTCCAATACAAATAATGCCATCGAAGGCCAAGACTAGCAAACTGGCACAGCAGGGAGTACCATTGATGGTTTAGGGAGGGGAGCTACGTCTTTTAACTGAATGTGGTTGGACAGGATTTAAGCTATTTCAAGCGTGTTCTGCCTAATGCAAACGCAACTGTGTTATTTTACTAATTAATCGTGCAGTTTATCACAACTAACTCCCCCTCACCCCCCCCTTTTTTTTTTTTTTAGATTGCAGGATAAAAATGGTATGGTTAGCAGTGGCAGGCAATGTTTTTCTTGTGCTCATTTTCAAGTGACAAATGTGCATGCCTGTCTTCCTTTGGCACTTCAACGGTTTTTCTGAGAATGCTTTTTGATCTCAGATGATTATGCTTTAGGGCAGGTCTTTCATCAAGGTAAACAGAAACCAAAATTGCAATTTAGACTATATTTGTTTCACAGCTCTTCCAGATCAAGCTGGAACCATACGTAAGTAGGTGTAAAATTGTCCTTGCTTCTTGCAGTGGAGTGATTAACCTAGTATCGCTGTCACGAAACATGTAGCAGAGGATATATGTGTCATGGTTTAGCCCCAGCCTGGCCAATTTCAGCAGCTAAAACCGTGCAGTTGGACTCTGAATCCCCCACTGCCACCATAAAGGGGAGAGGAAAATGAGAGTAAAAAGATTCATGGGTTGCAAATTAAAACTACGGTTTTAATGAAATGATGATGATGAAAATGATCAGAAAGTAATTAAAAGTATACAAATACGCGAGATTGCACCCCAGCCCCTCGATGACTATATGTCACCACAAATACTGTAGAGCAGACATGAGGGGATGGGTCAGTGGCTAGGAGTGAGCTGGACTCAGGAACTGGATTCAGGAACGCACAGATCTGGGATCAGGAGCAACCAGGCAGATGAGATCCTTGCTGGATGTCAGCCATCACAGAAGACAGAGAGAGAGACTCTCATGACCTCTCACTTTTGTATAGGGCATGATGTATATGGAGTGGAATACTCTGGTCATTTTGGCGTCACTTGTCCTGTCTGCCCCTGCCCTACAGATGCAACACTTTTTTGCTGGCATGGGGATTGCCCTTGTTGCATTTGGAATAAGCACTGGCCTTTTTGCATACCAGTGCCCCGTGCTACCACTTCTAGAGAGAAACTGCTGAAAAACGTGCAGAAAATGAAGCTACTTAGGTGAGACTTAGAGTCAAACGCAGTCTCAAAGCAGTTATTTCTCATAACCATTAGTAATACTTTTCGTTATATAACATATCATACTTTTTTCAGTTTATATTCCCTAGTGTGTATTTGCTAAACTGAATTTTCTGTGATATAAAAAAGGATGTTTTTATGCAATGGGATGATAATTAGCTTTTCCTGATGTGTTTCTAATGAATGGTTATAGTTGAAAGTGTTGTCGATTTTATGCATTTTTCATTTTGAGACTGATACTAAAATGAATATAGAGCATCCCATAATTTTGAAGAAAACTAGCTTTAGAAAATATTATTTTGTTGAATAGAGTGTTTATCTGGTTTGTATTTGGAATTCCTACAATTTGATGTAGTATGTCTGTGTTGTACTTACGTCATAATATTCTTTATCATCAGATCTTAATCAGTTCCCTGGACAAGGTAGAATTGATTTGTTTTGTGTGAGGTTGATTTGTTTATCAATTAGAATATCTTGCTGGAAACTGGTAGTTAACCTGATAAGAGTCCATTTCACAAGTGGGGTTCCCCAGGGCTCAGTGCTGGGTCCAGCCATGTTCAATGTCTTCATCAATGACCTGGATGAAGGCATTGAGTGCACCCTTAGCAAGTTTGCAGATGACGCTAAGCTGGGTGGAAGTGTTGATCTGCTGGAAGGTAGGGAGGCTCTGCAAAGGGATCTGAACAGGCTGGATCGCTGGGTTGAGTCTAATGGCATGAGGTTTAACATGGCCGAATGCCGGGTCCTGCACTTG
>WAAB01002888.1:100549-118606 GCA_013389865.1 Piaya cayana | reverse complement strand
ATGAAACTGGTGAAGGGGCTGGAGAACAGACCTTATGAGGAGCGGCTGAGAGAGCTGGGGTTGTTTAGCCTGGAGAAGAGGAGGCTGAGGGGAGACCTCATTGCTCTCTACAAATACCTGAAGGGAGGTTGTAGAGAGGAGGGAGCTGGGCTCTTCTCCCAAGTGACGGGACAGGACGAGGGGGAATGGCCTCAAGCTCCACCAGGGGAGATTTAGGCTAGAGATTAGGAGGAAGTTTTGGATGGAAAGGGTCATTAGGCATTGGAATATGCTGCCCAGGGAGGTGGTTGATTCACCTTCCCTGGAGGTGTTTAAGTCATGAGTGGACGAGATCCTGACGGACATGGTTTAGTGTTTGGTGGGAATGGTTGGACTCAATGATCCGATGGGTCTCTTCCAACCCGGTGATTCTGTGATTCTGTGATTTGTCCCTACTAGTCATCAGCAGTTTTTTATAATACTTCTGCCAGTTCCTTAAGCAGATAACTTTATCAGTTGATTTGAAAGTACTGAGGTTCTTGTGTAGTAACTGTTCTTTCCCCATTGCTTAGTCTAAAGTTCCTGTTGCATGTATATATGCTTTAACTGGTTTTGCTGGATTTGGCTGGCTTGAGTTAGTTTTCTTCATAGTAGCTAGTACGGGGCTGTGTTTTGGATTTGTCCTGGTAATAGTCTTCATGGCACACAAATGTTTTAGTTACTGCTGAGCAGTGATTACACCAAGTCAGAACCTTTTCTGCTTCTCACACTACCTCGCCAGTGAGTAGGCTGGGGGCTGGTGTGGGGGCACAAGAAGTTGGGAGGGAAAACAGCTTGTAGACAGCTAACCCCAACTGACCAAGGGGATACTCCACAACATATGGCTTCATGGTCAGCATATAAAGCTGGGGGAAGAAGGAAGGGGCGGGACGTTTGGAGTGATGGCATTTATCTTCCCAAGTAGTTGCTAGGCGTGATGGAGCCCTGCTTTCCTGGAGGTAGCTGAACACCTGCCCACCAGTGGGAAGTAGTGAATGAATTCCTTGTTTCGCTTAGCTTGTGTATGTACTTTAGCTATTAAAATGATGGTATGACAACACAGAAGTTAACTCATTTTTACTCTTCCAATTCTCTCCCCAATCCCACTGGAGGGAGTGAGTGAGCAGCATTGTGGTGCGTAGTTGCTGGCTGGGGTTAAAACAGGACACTGGTCATAAGGACTTTATGGATGGAAGGACAAATGGAAAATATGATATTTGTGCTTGTGCTCTAAAAAGGATTCTTTTTCTTTCTTGAAGTAAAGCTAAAACAGCTTTATTATTTTTTTAAAAAAAGTTCCTTAAGATATTTTAAATAGGATTCTGTCAAAGCATAAATGGAACTTTATTCTGAAATGTATGTGTATAAATCCAAAAGCCTAGAATGAACTCCACAAAGTACAGCTTCTTTTGAATTTTTTTTTGTGAACACACATCTTTACGTGGAAGAGTGCCCATATATTTTAAATTAACATTTTCTACTGAAAATAGTGTGAGATTTAGCACTTACAGGAAGTAAAATCAAGTAATGTTGTGTTCCTACGGTAAATTTTCTCTTCTTGCTTTATATTGTGACTATATCTAATACTGTTTCTTTTTCTTGTAGTAGGCTGTGCTGGAACAAAAATGCAAGTAAAGAAACACTGGATGAATGAATGAAAAGCCCTGCTTTGCAATCCCTCAGCATGGCAGGACTGCAGCTCATGACCCCTGCTTCCTCCCCAATGGGTCCATTTTTTGGGCTACCATGGCAACAAGAAGCAATTCATGATAACATTTACACGCCAAGAAAATATCAGGTACTAGTGATAATACTGTCATGACAGAAAAAAAGCACAATTAAATCCATTAACTTAATAGAAGAACCAGAGCAGCCGGAGAATGTGCAGTGTTTCAGGCAGTCTAGGCATGTCTCTCTCTCAGCTCCATGTGTTGGGAGTTAACTATCTCTTTCTGTAGCTTGGCTGTGTTCTACGTTCTCCCATCTCACTTTGATCTAACAAACAGGATAACTTTTAAGCTGAGTATTCTCTGTCCTCTGCAAAATACTGTTGGGGGGCAACTACAGTAAACATTACACTGTGCATCTAGATTGTATGCTTGCGATCATGTCTTGTTCCCCCTCTGACCTTTTGCCTCTTGCATGGTAAGTTTTGATTTTTGGTTCACATACTGGTCAAAGCATCTGATTAATGTCAGAAACCCTGTCAGGACATTCTTCTGTTAAGGAGCTTGTTTCTGAGTTCTAGAACTTCAGTTGTCCTTGCGCTGTAGAGGTGCCTGAAAGCTACCATTTGGTTAGTATTAGTGTAAAGCCTAGATCACTTTGAGCTAATATACTTGCTTTTTTGACTCAATTAATGTGTATAACTAGTATTAAAAGCTCTAGCTTCTTTATTCAAATAACACATCTAGCAACAGAATTCTCTATTAAAAAGTTAGTTAGAAAGCTATTTAAAACAGCAGCGAATTGTGATACTGAAGGATTTTTGAATTAGAAGATAAACTGAAGATCTGGAAAGATCTCTAGAGATACTGCTGACTTGTTTTTAGTTTATTTATCATATGTGTTATGTTTTTGTCAGCTTTTTCACTGCATTGCTGCAGGTAAGAATGATGATATTTCTTAACCTAGGTCGAACTGCTGGAAGCAGCTTTGGATCATAATACAATAGTCTGTTTAAACACTGGCTCAGGGAAGACTTTTATTGCAGTACTACTCACTAAAGAGCTATCCTATCAGATCAGGGGAGATTTCAACAAAAATGGAAAGAGAACTGTGTTTTTGGTCAACTCAGGTAAGAGGAAAACTGTTCTAAGTTCCTAAATATGCTGCTAGTATTTTCCATAGAATAGTCTTTAATAGAAATTGAGTGAAAGCAAAACTGGGGGAACCTTTGCATAAAGTCTTCAACAGCAAGGATGCTAAACTGATAGCTTTTGTCTTTTGCTTATAATGCATTTAATACAACCAGTTTACATCTGATATCTTATCTTTCCTGCTTTAAAATTAAGGTATTCAATCTGAAGTGCAATTCAGTTATCAACCTGTATTTTATTTGTGATTTTAGAGTTGCCATGTTTTAACATTAGTCTAAGCAGAAAATCATGTTATGAAACATGGTACTAGATGATATGACATGTATCTTGAAAATTAATGTATGAAAAGATATTTATGATTGAGTTTTTTTTAATATTTCTTAAGCAAATCAAGTTGCTCAACAAGTGTCAGCTGTCAGGACACATTCAGATCTTAAAGTGGGAGAGTATTCAAGTTTAGAGATAACTGAATCATGGACAAAAGAGAAGTGGAATCAGGAATTCTCTAAGCATCAGGTAATGTCTTAAGTATAAACTGTAAATATAAGCAGAGCCTACCCTACGTTAGGCTTGGTTAAAGCTTGCACTTTACTTATACTGACTCTTTTTCAATCTAGGTTGTGGTTATGACATGTCATGTTGCATTGACTGTTTTGAGAAATGAGTATTTATCCCTATCTAATATTAATCTTCTGGTGTTTGATGAGTGCCATCTTGCAATTCAGGATCATCCATACCGTGAAATTATGAAGGTGGGTTCTCATTGTGTGATTTTAATATTTGGTTGAGGAAGAAGAGTCAGGTGGGAGCGCTGCAGAAGTGGGTACCACTTAATGCAGTTTTTGCTACTAAGGAAAAATATCAGTGGAACTATATTTTAGCATGTTCTGAGACTGTAATGAATTAAGACTTAAGTTACATTATGGGTTATATAGTAATTACTTTCCTTTTACAGTGGTGATTAAAAAAAAAAAGCAGCAGTAACAGAGAATAGAGGCTAAATTTGTGAAATTAGAGGAATTCACTAAATTAATTGATAAAATATTTGAGTTTGGGAATGAGATGTACTAATCAATTTTTATAATTTTTAACATACTGATTTCTAAAGATGTTGGTAGGACTCTTTGGGAACATTCTTGTCTCCATGGGGTATTTGGCTTACACAATATGAAAGACCTGTATAATGGATGTTCTCCAAAATTTCTTTTTAAGTTTAAATAGAGCATGTATCTTTTATTTTTTAGATTGTACTTTACTTTTTGTGTGATATGGAAGTTGTAATGATGCGTATGTTGTGGATGTGGCTAGGACAGTTTGTGCAATGCTGTTTATTTCTTTGTATTTTTCCACATTGTAAATACTTTAAAGATAATTACTGTTAAATGTTATTCAATTTCTAGTTTAAACCTCCAGTCACTAGAATAGAAAATATCTTTATTCCCTTGCCAACACCTTCTATTAAGATACTAATTTCTAACTCAGCATCTAAGTTTGCAATCTGCTAGCTTGATGGTAGATATGCAGAGCAACTGTTCTACTGTATTGCATTCTCTTTTACTTCACAGATCTGTGAGAGTTGTCCATCATGTCCTCGAATCTTGGGATTAACAGCTTCCATTTTAAATGGGAAATGTGATCCTGCTGAGTTAGAGGAGAAGATCCAGAACCTGGAGAAAATTTTAAAGAGCAATGCTGAAACAGCAACTGATTTGGTGGTCTTAGACAGGTATATTGTAAAGTTATGGCTGTTAAATTAATGCTTGCATGTTCATTTTGGATGGAGGAATAAATCTGTAAAAATATTTCCTCCTTTAAATTTTAGAAGTGGTTGTGTTTCTGTGATGCCTTTTATTTGGAGTGAGGAGGGGATGTTAAATTGCTTCTTGAGTAACCAGTGCTGTACATCTTCCCTTAAAGAGAAAGGCAAATTTGCCTTGATATTTTCTATAGCTGTTAAAAAAACACCAAACCAACAAACAAACCAAAAAAGACCCAACAAAACAACTAAAAAAAAATCTCCCAAACCCGAACAAATAAAAAATCCCAATCAAGCAGCCAATTGAAAAAAAAAACAACAAACCAAACCACAAAGCACGTCACCAACCTATAAAATTCACATTCCACAACACTTTTCTGAACTTCTGTGCAATGCACTTCTATGAAATACATTGTCTTGTGTTTGGAGAGTAAGTGGTTTATGTTAGTATGTGTCATAATGCTGCTATTTAATTTAGAAAAATGTTGCAACATCCACAGTACAAGGCATTTTTTATGCCTGAATAGATACCTGAATTTTTTTTTTTAATGAGTATCCTAGGTTTAGTGTCTGATGAAAGATAGAAAGATGAGAAAATATTAAAAACAGTCTTTAAGTAGTGGAGTGAGTGAGTGTTTTCTTCTGTGTTCTTACAGAATGTAGAATCCTGTGGATGTGGTTTAAATTCAAGTTGGTGATAATGTGATAATTTGTTGTAGAGGACAATCAGTGTGAAATCATTAATGCGTAGCATGTTTTCTTGCCCTAGCTGTACTATGATATATGAACTAAGTTTTGGACAAAGTCAAATATTGTTATTTCATGTTCACGTTGAATGAGTGTTTCGTGGGTGTGTGTTTTTAAATGCGTTTTTTGGACTTGGTTGAATGGATATAAACTGGAGTGGGGCAGATTTAGACTAGACATTAGGAAGAATATCTTCACCATGAGAGTGGTGAGACACTGGAACAGGTTGCCAAGGGAAGTTGTGGACGCCTCATCCCTGGAGGTGTTCGAGGCCATGTTGGATGGGGCCTTGGGTAACCTGACCTAGTGGGTTGTCCCTACCCATGGCAGAGGGGTTGGAACTAGATGATCTTCAAGGTCCCTCCCAACCCTAACTATTCTATGATTCTATGTTTAATTTTAAGTATTTGTCACTCATAGCTCTGCCATTCAAGAACAGTAATTAACTTCACTTGTGTAAGTGTATATATAATTGAAATTTACATTATGGGATTCATATTTGTTTGACATATCAGAAGCGTATAGTTCAGAAAACCAAAAGTAAAGATGGTAGTCAAATAAATTTAAATTACTTTGCCTTAAATTGTTCTTAACTTGAAAAGAAGACAGTGATGCTAGCCGCCTTTTTAGGGAATGTGGTACATAGAACAGTATTTTAGAATTAGTTAATTTCGTGTTTGGTGTGGTGGAAGGTATTTACTTTGAAGTATTTAACTGTTGCTATTCATCATTGTTAATTTGTGGTGGGAAAAGAAATGTACTTGAGAATAGTTTATGTTGCTGTTATTTGCTGTATAACCTTAACAGGCTGAAACAGCTCTGACTTTTCAGAAGCTATGTTTAACTTGATCTTCCCCTTCATTTAAGATATACTTCTCAGCCATGTGAGATTGTTGTAGACTGTGGACCATATACTGACAAAAGTGGCTTGTATGGAAGATTATTAAAGGAATTGGATGAAGCACTTACTTTTCTAAATGACTGCAACATATCTGTACATTCAAAAGAAAGAGATTCTACATTAATTTCTAAGCAGGTAAGGACATTAAGCTTTGTGAAAAAGCCGAGGAATA
The DNA here is from genome assembly GCA_013389865.1 of Piaya cayana. NCBI lineage: Eukaryota > Metazoa > Chordata > Aves > Cuculiformes > Coccyzidae > Piaya > Piaya cayana. The sequence goes on along the minus strand of WAAB01002888.1, from coordinate 112,193 downwards.
GAAATGAATGCCACATTACTGAAACTTTCTAAACTGGTCAGCCTAGAGTATTTAAGCAAAAATACTTCTGATTTTTATACTCATTACAGTGTAGGTCTTTCCATAAATGTGTGGGACTTGAAAGTCAACCATTGATTAGAAGCTGATCTGGTTTGAGAATCATAGAATCACCGGGTTGGAAGAGACCCATTGGATCATCGAGTCCAACCATTCTTATCAAAATCTTGTATTCAAATCTTGTATTCAAATTTGCTTAAGGCAGTAAAATAATTCTGCGCCCTGATATTATGAGTTTTTATTTCTGAAGTCAAGAATTTGACAATTTTGAATAATTCAGTACAGTAGAAGAAATAATGCCTCAGGAAGTATTTGGAAAAACTGTACCCTGGTCTATTGAAAGACGATAAAGTAAGAATTCAGACAAAAATTGCAGCCATAGATCTGCACCTTGCTGAAATAGAATTTGAACCTCAAGCTTACCCTGCCTTTCTGTGAGTTTGTCTCTGTGCCGTTACGCAAGATGGCAGAGTGGAGACTAGAAGGCACAATGTATAGAGTAGGAATTAATCACGTGCAGTGTCTGGGATCCAGGCAGCTTTTTTTACCTCTTGGGCTTCGTGATTTGAAACTGCCTCCTGAAGTACAACAATATAGGTTTGTAAGTCTTTATTTAACAAGAAGTCAGTACTGAGTCACATTTCTTCAGCCCAAAGTATTCCGGTTCCCATTAACATTCCTAGAAATCCTGACACTGACACTCTGACACTGTCCAGAAGTTTGTTTGGACCAGAAAGAAGTATGATACATAAGGCAGTCTATCACAGCTGCACGGGGAAAGGAAGTCCTAGTTACTTTTGTACTAAACTTAAAATGTAGAAGGCTAAAATGCATAAAGAATGCTGCCAGTGGTGTTCACCCCCAGGATTTCTGTAGACCATATGAGTGAAATAAATGCTATACTGCTAGAATACATAGCCTCTGTGCTTGTTTTCTGATCCGGTTGCTCTTGAAGAAGATGGAGGCACCCAGAGTAGGAAGAAGAAATCAGCTTTCAGCCTGAGGTGCCTTTAATCTTTTAACTGGAGAGCATCAAGCCCCTGTGTGCAGTTAAAATTAGTTTAGATAAACTTTGCCTTTAAGTCTTACAGCTAACAGATTTCAGAGAGCATTCTATAAAAAGAATGATAACCTGGTTAGAGAAATTAAAGCAGCAACTGAAAACTGTATGATCCTGACTGTTCTGTCATAGTTCTGCTGTAATAGTACATCCATATTATGAGTCTTTTTAGTGGTATTATAAGTGTACCTCTTTTTGGTTTCCTAGTTTATTGCTTGACTCTCCAGGAGGAAACAACGTGCCATCAGATAAGATGTTGATGGTATTCGAGAGCCTATGCTGTAGTCTCTGAGTAGGGTGTGGTTTGCACTGTTTTTCTCATTCCGCCCATACATACAAATCCTTGCTTTTTACCTTTGAGAGGCTAGACTTACTAAGATTACCCAAAGGCCTCTGTACACATTTCTGGCTTTTTGAAACCCTAGCAAGCATTAGTAACAAATAAAGCAAAAATGCCCAGTATTAGTTGTGTTAAATATAAAAGATGATAATTTCTGCTTTGCTTATGTAGCTGCCTCAAGAAGTATTTTCCTTTTTAGCATAATTATCTTAAAGGTAAATTTCAAATTACAATTGAACAAAATTATAAAGCACTCATTAAAATTGTTATTTTGAGATTCAGAAATATACAAAGTTGAAAGTTAAGTGGTAGTGATTTAGGAAGGAGAGGGAAACTTTAGAAACACCAAAGTTCCCAAGGTAATCTAAGTAACAAAAGCAGACTTCAACATACTTTTATAATAGAACAGTTGTCATAATCCTTACAAAGACTGTGGATATTGTGCTATATGAGAAACAAGATCTCAGTCTTAAATGAACAGTTTGTGAATGTACTCTTTTGAACTGATATTTTAATTAATTTCTTGTAGATACTGTCAGACTGTCGAGCTGTGTTGGTTGTTCTGGGACCCTGGTGTGCAGATAAGGTAGCTGGAATGATGGTGAGAGAGCTACAGAAGTATATCAAACACGAGCAAGAGGAGCTGCACAGGAAATTTTTATTGTTTACAGACACTTTCCTAAGGAAAATACATGCACTCTGTGAAGAACACTTCTCGCCTGCCTCACTTGACCTGAAATTTGTAACCCCAAAAGTAATAAAGCTGCTTGAAATCTTGCGCAAATATAAACCATATGAACGGCAGCAATTTGAAAGTGTTGAATGGTATAACAATAGGAATCAGGATAATTATGTATCTTGGAGTGATTCTGAAGATGATGATGAAGATGAAGAAATTGAGGAAAAAGAGAAGCCAGAGACTAATTTCCCATCTCCCTTTACTAATATTTTATGTGGAATTATTTTTGTGGAAAGAAGATACACAGCAGTTGTTCTAAATAGGTAAAGCTTTTTATTTGAAACAACAAAGAAAAATAATTTAAAAATAGGCAGACTAGCTGCCAGTACATGGATGTTAGTGTTATGAATATATAGGGAGTTTGTCTTGTATTTTCAGAACTTTACTCTATAAAGTTGCTTCAAGAGATCATGCTGCATCTGTATAAAGAATAACAAAAGAAGAGAAACTTGGGCTATGTGTATCTGAGGTGGATGGGAAGAGCATGTTTTTGAAAATTGTACTCAAGGGCTTCTTTTGACCCAAGTTTGTAATGTGATATCTTTAGAAGGCAAAATGTGAAATACTGTACTTAACCTGTAAAATAGCCATATACTGGTTTGTCTTAATCCTTAAATTTATATTTGGAATGGATAGTGGAAACTTTTCTAATTTACTGAATGCAATACTTCTGGAAAATTTACCATTACTTTACTAAATCACGATATTATATGATCCAAGTCCACAGAAAATCAAATTTGCCTTTGCACAAATCTCTCTTCACATTTAGCAGTGCTACTTTAACAGTTGGTGTTTATAAAACTCCTTTTCAGTCAAACACTAAGCACTTTCTTACATTCTTCATCAAGAAAAATATGAACCCTGGAATATTTGCCAAGATATACTTTGCAATACTCTCATTTCTTATCAGTTCTTATTCCTGAATGCGATCTGTGTTAGTTATACAGAATGCTTATTTGTTAAATTCTGTTTGCTGCAAACCGTGAATGGCATCTGATATATTCACCTATCTTGATTTGGGGGAGGTTTTTTTGATGGTGTGATAGATGTCCTGAGCAGTTTGTTTATTGCATTCTGGATAAGTATGAATGTGACCCTTCTGTTGTTATGTTTTTGCCCGAGTTAGTAGTATTTTCTTTGATCTACAAACTCACCTATGTGTTTTTTTTCATGCACTTCGTCTTTTTCCTTCGACTCTTGCATTTTTCAAATGGTTACATAAATATGCACTATGCGGCAAACTAAGCCATTGGGTAAGATGAATGTGTTCTATTAATAACTCCTGAAGAAATAACATTAACACATTCTGATCAACTTGCTGAGCCAAGTATTTCATTGTCCTACAGGGAGTGAACAGAATTATGAATATTTTTTCTTCTCTCTTATGAATGTGTTTTAAATTATATTTAATTCATACTTTTTCCACTGTGTGTTCTTATAGACTGATTTATGCACTGCACTATATCTTAACTGCTGTTGAATCTGACAGCGTATGATAACTAAATAGGTAACCAGATTCCACCACCTTTAATCTTTAGGCACCTTTGGTACAGGTTACTGGCAACAAGAAATAAAACTATAGGAACATTTTACCCACTTTGAAAGCTAGATAGCAGACTCAAAATGCTCCTTAACCTCATGTTACACACCTGGTCTCAAAATACCTGGCTGATGGGCAGACCTGAGCTGTGGGTGTTAAGACTGAAAGCCTTTAGTGGAGAACCTCACTGTAGGTTCACTTCATTTGAGTGAGTTTGGCTCAAGGGTCTCTGTTGACTGTAGCTGTACTTATGCTGTATGTGCACATGGAAAGACTGTCTCCCGTGGAAAGACTGTCTCCCGAATCAGGAAGTGATGAGTGTTTGAGTTACTGTATCGAAACCACTTGAGCTTCCAGTGATCTAGTATGAATCATTAAACAGAATTAAGTTAAAGCAGAAATGTATTTTTTCTTCATATTTATTATGGTAATATTTAAAGACTAGAGTCCTATGTAATGAAATCTGTAGTTCTTGATGACTGAGGAAAGGCAAAATTCATGGCAGTGTTGTACTTTCTGAGAGAAAAGGGTTAGTAGAAAAGGCAACTTTCTTTGAAGCAGTAATTACAGCTAGTCTCTTTAGATATCTTTAGCAACAGCCACTGCACATGTTGTAAATTCTACAAATGAGAAAAAAAAAAAAAGAAGAAAACCCCAAACCCTAGCTTATTCTTAGATTATCATTACACACAACTGATGAAGTTGTTTCCTTATTGTCTTGTTTGGTGTATACAGTTGAGTTCTGGTTCCTATAAGCTCAGCTTCTGTTTTCATTGTGGTGCTTTTCTACTGCTTTACAAAGGTGTCTGAAAGTGGGGCTCTTGGTACCTATTTGAAAAATAACACCTGTTATCTACCACTAACAATACTTTTTAACCACAAGTCTGAAGTCTTGATTGTTTCTTAAGAACTTGCCAAAGATATACACAGTGAAATGTTTATTCAAATGTTTTTAATTGTCCAGTTCTGTAATAAGTGAGATACTAGGCATATCAAACATTCTTACTGTAGGTGATCAAACTAAGCTGTGTATTACTTGACAGAAATACCATGTGGAAAAAGAAATTTTAAAAAATAGGATTTTTGTCCACTTATTAACTCATACTTTCTTAGTATGTCTGAGCCTAGAGTACACAAAAAAAATGTGAATCCATTTTGAACTAACATATCACGTGCATTTTAGTACATGAGGATCTTTCTAGTGTATCTCTGTAAGGATACCAGGCTATTTCGAACTCCTCCACTCTCTCATTATTCCCTGTCCATTCCAGTTTTAACAATATCAAAGAAAGGAAGTTTTCAAGGTGTTTTATGTTCCTATACATCTTGTTTAAAATAGTGACCAGGTACGGGAGAGAGACTACAGTATTTTTCCAGGGGTAGAAGGGGCAGTGAGAACTTTGCCATTTTCCATCTAGTTTGGCAGCAGCTTGCAGGGCAAGTGGTAAACATGGAGCTGGGGACTAGCATAAAAATAGTCTCGAACGTAAGGCAGAACCGCTAAAGATGTCATCACAGAATATTTGAATTACTGTTGGAGGTATATAAAGTCAGACTGTCCTTTGGATACAAGGAGCACCTGATAATGGACATGATGGATGTGCTATGAGCAAGAAGGTACTGGGATGACTATAGTGAGATGTGCAAGGGGAGTAATTTTTTTACATGTGATCCCTTGATTTTTATTGGCTCTGCTGCTCAAAAACCTGATATGGTTGGAAATTCCAAGTTCTTTCTGTGCGATAACAGATCAACTAAGGACACCACAGCATAATTACTTTTCATTATAAGGTAATGTCTCTTTTAAATCCATGAATGCCCAGTTCTAGATTTAGCGCATTATTTATCTGGGCACTCTTTGTGTTGTCTGTAAAATCAAAACACTGCAGAAGCCAGCCTTTTCTGCTTCTGTAACCTAAAGGAAGGAGTAAACTGAAAGCATGAGTGATCCTCACTTCACCGTTGGTGTTCCTTTTAAAGAATTGGATTAAGTCCTGATTGTACATAGGTTTGGGTTAATTTCAAAACTAGTTAAGCGGCTCACTGTGTAGGCTGAGTATCGCTCTTTAGAAAAACAGGTCAAAATTTTGTCATTAGTATACCTGAACAGAGTATGTATTTTAATATTAAAGAGAATAACAATGTATAATTTAACCTAAAAATTAACATCCCATATTGAGAAGCGTGCTTTCTTGAGTGAGCAGTTACAGGTGTTTCTGTTGAAATCAGTCATCATGTACAGAAAATGAGATTAACTAAGGTAGTTGTGAGTAGGATGCCTTAACAACAGGGAGCCTTAGAGCCTTAGAGATTGGTTTAAAAGTAGCTGATTTTACCATGCTAGGTGTGAAATGCATGCGATGCCTGCACACTTGTATCTGTGCAGTCTGTCCTTTATTAGCCTCACAGAGGTTTTACTGGAACTAGTGTTTTTAGTCAGTTTCTGTTTTAGTGTGGCTTGATTGTAAACACTTCCATTTTTTTCTTCTAATGTAGGGCTTGCAGACAGAAGATTATTTTCCATTTTCTGGGTTGTGTGACTTCTAAAAACACATCCTATATTTTTTAGGTTGATAAAAGAAGCTGGCAAGCAAGATCCAGAACTGGCTTATATCAGTAGCAATTTTATAACTGGACATGGCATTGGCAAGAACCAGCCTCGGAACAAGCAGATGGAAGTAGAATTCAGGAAACAGGAAGAGGTAACTTAAATATTTGAAACTAACAGAATATTTTATTTTCTCTTTTTGGTGTGTGCCTTTAAAAACAAAACAAACCAACAGGCGAAGTCTGGAGCACACTTATTAGAAGTTCAGGGAATACCACTGGTTTATCAAGTATGTGTACTTATTGGAGATACAGATGTTCTTCATAAAAAAAAAAAACAACCAATGTTTAGAGACATTGCTGTGTCATGTTGCACAAATTAAAACTTCATGTTAAATCATGTTTGTGTCTAGTCAGATCATCAACCATCTAATTTTTCTGCATTTAAATATGATATTTATATGTCTTAAAGCATGTGAAGTATTTTGAAAGCATTTATACTTCACACAGCTGGATTGTCCTATCCTTCTCCCCCAACCTTTCCCCAGTATTGTTTAGCAAATCATATACATATTAAACGTACCATCTCTAGAATGTGCTTTCCCTCTTGAGGATGTTTCAGCCTCAGAAATGTTTGGAAAAGATGCTATCTTGAAAGCAAATTTTTTTTGTACTATAGCTGAAAATTTGTAAATGAGTGGGTAGGATTCTGTCCATTGCTAGTGGCTGTAATAGCTTCCTGAATTCATGTAATTCCACATACCTCATTTGATTGCTAGCAGTCTGCCTGCTCTTATAAATAGTCTTGCTGTGTTTGTGAAAAGATGTTTTTGTATTAGTTTTATATCTGCATATGTAGGTAAGTTTTTGTTCCTCTCTTCTTGTTTTTATTGGCTTGTCATGAATCTGAGGGTGGAAACAGGTCTCGGACTAACTTCTCAAATTTATCTTCATTACTTTTGTAGGTTCTTAGAAAGTTTCGAGCACATGAGACCAACCTACTTATTGCTACTAGTATTGTAGAGGAGGGTGTTGACATACCAAAATGCAACTTGGTGGTGCGTTTTGATTTGCCCACAGAATACCGTTCCTATGTGCAATCAAAGGGAAGAGCTCGAGCACCGATTTCCAATTACATCATGTTAGCAGATACTGACAAAATCAAAAGTTTTGAAGAAGATCTTAAGACATACAAAGCAATTGAGAAGGTATGATGTCAAAGGAATGGTCCTGGTTTTGTTAAATTTATTGTGGTTTTTTTAAGGCGAAAATCTCTCATCTTGTTCTGTTCTTGAAATATTAAGATCCTCAGAAACAAATGCTCAAAATCTGTTGATACCAATGAAACTGAAACTGAACCCATTGTTGATGATGATGATATATTTCCACCCTATGTGTTGAGGCCAGATGAGAACAGTCCAAGAGTCACCATTAACACTGCTATTGGGCACATAAATAGGTAAGAAACACATTTATTTTTTACCCCTTGTCTTTGAATAAAATGTTTCTTAGTCTGCAATATGGAAAGCATAAGCTGAGGTGTTGTGGGCATTTCCTGTTAGGAATCAGGACAGGATCTTCTTTCCTCAGGCAAGCATTGATAGTGGTTTGAAGGGATAATTTGCTTTCTGTTTCTTTATCTTACAGAGGTTCTAGCTCTGATAATAAACTTAGTGATGCTGATTCTTGATTAATTAAAAGGTGCCCTGAAAACATTCAGTTTCAAAATGGGTAGCAAGATGGGGTTTGTTGTTGTTCTTGACAAGCCAGCTTTAAAAACATTGACTTGTTAAAACAATAAACAAATCTTTCTATTCTAACATCCACATTGGTAATAGCAACCTATTCTCATGTTTAAAAGCAAGTGTAGTAAGTTGAGCATAATACAAATACCCAAGACAAGATGGTATCCTTTCAAGGGAGCTTGCTAAATATCATCTTTGTAAGGCCATGGCAATTAGCGGAGGTCCTCATTGACAACAAAAGGTGGATCTTCTGACAAGGAAGAAGATCCAAGAAACTACTGACTGGTCAATTTTACCTTAGTCATATGGGATATATCGGACTAAGTTCTTACAGAAGCTGTTTCCAGGCATATAAAGAAAAAGGGAGTTGGCAACAGCCATCAGTTTTACTGAGGGCTGGTTTTGCCTGACCAACCTTGTAGTCTCCTGTATGATGAAGTGATTGACTTTACAAACAGGGGAAGAACAATGAATGTCGTTTACTTGAGTAAATGGCAATTGCCATTGCCATAGTATCATAGTAGTCAAATCCTTCAGTTGCTGACCATTTCCATATACTACCTGGTAAATTAAACCTATCAAAGCAGTCAGATTCAGAGAATGTAATGGTAGACAGTTCTAAGGCTGTCTGGCAGCTGGTTGTGTGTAGCATTACTCATGGCCCTTTAGAGCTCCAATACAGTTTATACCAGCACATTTGTGTTTGACATCAGTTAGGGAGAGGAGGATATGAGTGTGGTGGAGGTATGGCCATCCTTCAGAACAGTGATAAGTAGGAAGAACAGGACAACAGTAGGCTCAGGAGATAAGTGTAAACTCTGGTACCTGTGATGGGGTACTCTTGTGCATCACTACAACCTTGGAACCACCTTGCTAGAGACCAAGTTTTTATTAAGGGACCTGGAGGTCTTCTGCTCAGCAGATAGTTGAATATGGGCTAGCAGTGTTTACACTGGTAAGGCAAGTTTACACTGAAATGTGTTTAGGATTCAATTTGCAGGTTCTGATGATTTGTAAAATGTTTTGTCGACATAGGTACTGCGCTAGATTACCAAGTGATCCATTTACACATCTAGCTCCCAAGTGTAAAACCCGAGAACTACCTGATCATACGTTTTACTCTACTCTCTACCTGCCAATCAACTCACCTCTTCGAGCTTCAATTGTTGTAGGTATTTGGAAAAGGAAAAACATGGATAAGCAAATATGTTGGTATAGATGTGCTTGTATTATTTCTAGAATTAGTTTCATTGTTGCTCATGCAAGTCATGTGGGTTTTCTTTTCCTGTATTGTGCTCTGTAACTGTATTTAGATCCTGGTTGTTATAATCTGTTTTCCAGCAGTTACTGTTTATTCCAAAAGCAAAAATATTTGGATATGCTTTAAAGTGCCTTGTTATTTCCCACATTCATGTAACATTTGTAGGAGAATGTCACTTAATGATTTTGAGTTCAAAAACTTGTAAGTTTGGCTTCTCTGGAAAAACAGCGTAAGCCTGAATATCTTCACAAAACTGTAATCAATGTAATTTTTTTTAAACAAAGCTATGCTTACCCAATACATTTGTGTTAAATGAAACTAATTACATGTAACGTGTATAATAAGTAATGTGCTAATCAACCAAAGTTTTAAAAAATTATTCAAATGTTATAGGGTCCTCCGATGAGTTGTGCAAGACTGGCTGAGAGAGTTGTAGCTCTTATTTGCTGTGAAAAACTGCACAAAATTGGTAAGAACTGGAAAAGCAAAATCTCTTTGGTAAAGAATATTTTATAATTGAGAAATTGAACACAGTAGAGATGATGTGCACTTACATGCATTTCTACTATAGCCATCTACTATAACTTCCCTATTCTTGCCTTGTTTTATCATACAATCATGTACTTACTAATTTAACTTACACCTTTTAAACTAAAGTTTAACTTTCCACAGGAATCAGTCTTGTTATTTTACATATTTTGTCTTAAATAGCAAATGCAACATTAATAAAAAACAATGTGATTTTGACGTTGACTTTACTTATTAAAGGGGAAGAGAGTCTTGTTGTGTAGATGATTTTAATTGTAGGTCAGGGACTAAAACCTGCAGCCAAAAAATAACATGATTTTTAAAATCATTTGTTACAAATTACAACATAAAATGCACAGCCCTAAATTTATTGTAGTCTCTATTGTATCATAAGTCATGTTCCAAAAAATAGGACGTTGCAGGATTATTTCAGCTTTTGTTTCTGTAGTAAGTATAATGAACCATATTCTTTATTGTGGAATGTTTTAAAGATAATTCCATGCTATGGGTGCTTTGATGAAGTACAAAAGTATGTATGTATCTTTTAAGTAAAAATAAAATTATAGGTCTTAGATTTGTATTTTTTTTTCTCAATTAAACCTTTTGATTGCTGAATTCCTACCAATAAATGTATTCAACAATAACACTGAGATGGCTCAAGTCAGTATTGATAGTGCACATTCAACAGCAGAAATTCCCTTTTTAGAACGATTAAAAAAATATAACTGTTCTCTCTTTCTTGGCATTACTCTGTGTGAGTTATTTTTTTAATGAGTATTTCAGTTTCTGGTTGTTTTTTATGGGCAAAAGAGTTTGTTTTGCTTTGATATTTTCATTACAGAATTACTTTTTTATATTAAAATTTCAGAGATTTTTATTGTAAATACGTATTTCTGCCAAAAATTCAACTTTTATCACTCTTTACTCAGTTACACTTTTGGAGACTTGCTGTAGTAAATATATTTTGAAAACTTACGCATTTTCAAGAACAGTCACAACTACTACTTAGTATCTGAAGAACCAAGATTTGATGGTCATAATGCTGTTTCTTTATACTCTCATAATATTCAGGTGAACTCGATGATCATTTGATGCCAGTTGGTAAAGAAACGGTTAAATATGAGGAGGAGCTTGATTTACATGATGAAGAAGAAACCAGTGTTCCAGGAAGGCCAGGCTCTACAAAGCGAAGACAGTGCTATCCTAAAGCTGTTGGTATCACTCACTGCTGTACACATCTCTGATTAAATGATATGGGGTAATGGTTTTAAGCTGAAAGAGAGTTGAATTAGATTAGGTATTGGGAAGAAATTTTCTGCTGTTAGGATGCTGAGGCACTGGAACAGGTTGCCCACGTAAATTGTGGGTACCCTGTCCCTGTTGATGTTCAAGGCTAGATTTGGTGAGGCTTTGAACAACCTAATCCAGTGGAAAGTGTCCCTGACCATGGCAGGGGGTTGGAACTAGATGATCTTTAACATCTCTTCCAACCTCTCTTCTGTATACTGATAAGAAGACAAAATTGCCAAGGAAGAGTTACTGACTTTCTAGTAATTGAAGATTGAAGGAGTTGCTCAGGGGATCAAAGTTGTATGTCAGGCACTAAACAAAGAATTTTTCTTTTACACGCTTGGTTTAGTTTTACAGAATTGCATTTTTTTTAATTTAAATCTTAGAGTATCAGATAAGTATACCTTTTATAAATTTTTTTCACTTTTAAATATAGTTCTAAATATGTAACCTCCATTAGCATATTAAATATAATAAGATACTTAGTGTAACTCTGCATTATTAAGTAACATCCATTGTGTTACAAGTTTCAGTCAC
>WAAB01002888.1:56591-100043 GCA_013389865.1 Piaya cayana | reverse complement strand
AAAAAACAATGTGATTTTGACGTTGACTTTACTTATTAAAGGGGAAGAGAGTCTTGTTGTGTAGATGATTTTAATTGTAGGTCAGGGACTAAAACCTGCAGCCAAAAAATAACATGATTTTAAAAATCATTTGTTACAAATTACAACATAAAATGCACAGCCCTAAATTTATTGTAGTCTCTATTGTATCATAAGTCATGTTCCAAAAAATAGGACGTTGCAGGATTATTTCAGCTTTTGTTTCTGTAGTAAGTATAATGAACCATATTCTTTATTGTGGAATGTTTTAAAGATAATTCCATGCTATGGGTGCTTTGATGAAGTACAAAAGTATGTATGTATCTTTTAAGTAAAAATAAAATTATAGGTCTTAGATTTGTATTTTTTTTTCTCAATTAAACCTTTTGATTGCTGAATTCCTACCAATAAATGTATTCAACAATAACACTGAGATGGCTCAAGTCAGTATTGATAGTGCACATTCAACAGCAGAAATTCCCTTTTTAGAACGATTAAAAAAATATAACTGTTCTCTCTTTCTTGGCATTACTCTGTGTGAGTTATTTTTTTAATGAGTATTTCAGTTTCTGGTTGTTTTTTATGGGCAAAAGAGTTTGTTTTGCTTTGATATTTTCATTACAGAATTACTTTTTTATATTAAAATTTCAGAGATTTTTATTGTAAATACGTATTTCTGCCAAAAATTCAACTTTTATCACTCTTTACTCAGTTACACTTTTGGAGACTTGCTGTAGTAAATATATTTTGAAAACTTACGCATTTTCAAGAACAGTCACAACTACTACTTAGTATCTGAAGAACCAAGATTTGATGGTCATAATGCTGTTTCTTTATACTCTCATAATATTCAGGTGAACTCGATGATCATTTGATGCCAGTTGGTAAAGAAACGGTTAAATATGAGGAGGAGCTTGATTTACATGATGAAGAAGAAACCAGTGTTCCAGGAAGGCCAGGCTCTACAAAGCGAAGACAGTGCTATCCTAAAGCTGTTGGTATCACTCACTGCTGTACACATCTCTGATTAAATGATATGGGGTAATGGTTTTAAGCTGAAAGAGAGTTGAATTAGATTAGGTATTGGGAAGAAATTTTCTGCTGTTAGGATGCTGAGGCACTGGAACAGGTTGCCCACGTAAATTGTGGGTACCCTGGCCCTGTTGATGTTCAAGGCTAGATTTGGTGAGGCTTTGAACAACCTAATCCAGTGGAAAGTGTCCCTGACCATGGCAGGGGGTTGGAACTAGATGATCTTTAACATCTCTTCCAACCTCTTTTCTGTATACTGATAAGAAGACAAAATTGCCAAGGAAGAGTTACTGACTTTCTAGTAATTGAAGATTGAAGGAGTTGCTCACGGGATCAAAGTTGTATGTCAGGCACTAAACAAAGAATTTTTCTTTTACACGCTTGGTTTAGTTTTACAGAATTGCATTTTTTTTAATTTAAATCTTAGAGTATCAGATAAGTATACCTTTTATAAATTTTTTTCACTTTTAAATATAGTTCTAAATATGTAACCTCCATTAGCATATTAAATATAATAAGATACTTAGTGTAACTCTGCATTATTAAGTAACATCCATTGTGTTACAAGTTTCAGTCACGACAGTTGTTAGATGTAGATAGTATTTTTGTGGAAACATCAAATGCTTTAAAATAAAGAGTAAATGGAGAAAAGAAAGTTTGTCAGAGTATTTTGCAACTACTCCTTGCTTCATCCCCTGCAGTTGTAGGTTCTGCCTGAGAGGTCGTTCGAATAGGACAGTTGACTTGTTCAAAATAGATTGCATACTAGCTTCTGATAATCTTTACATTTCATGAAGAAACTGATATCCCTTGGTCACATATAGGAATGTCAGCATGTAAACTCAGAGTTAGGTTACAGTACTCTACTGGACGTTCACGTGGAGTCTCCAGTTATGGTGATAGCCCTTAAGTTATTCCATTCTTGGCGTCTTCCATGTCTCAGTTTTATTGGTGGCTTAAGCAATTGTCATTAGGAAAGCTTAGGAAAGGATACCATGGGATCACAGAGTATACTACAGAGGGAATGACAGATGAAAATACTTTTTTCTTGCAAGACTTCACAAACAATTTGAATCTTTGTGTGGCATTGTTTGGTGCTTCTTGTTGCAAGTGCCTTCTCAGTCCTCTTACTTCATTGGTGATTTTTTGAAATAGGGGTGACTCATCAAATGCACGATGTGTGGTATCTCATTCAGAGGAGTCAGTTTGTCAGGTGCTGCATTGTTCTTGTTTTTGAGGTGGTTTTTCGAGTTGTTTCTTGGTTGTTGTTTTTTTTTTTATAGTACAGAATCCAAGAATAGTTTCCCTTGCTTTTGTCCCAGCTTTTGACATCTGGAAAAGAAGCTTTGGCAAATGTTTAAGTTCTAAAGGGTCCTCTTGGGTTTAATATAGTTATTAAACTTATGAGTAATTTTCCATTAAGTAAAGGCTATAGTTTTGCTACAGCATTACTTTAAAATCCAAGACTACATGTATTGCAGTTGAGTTTTAGATGAACAGGAGGATCATTTTTGAGACCTACAGAGTAATGAGCTCCTACCAAACATAAAGTATGATTTCTTAAGGTCTGTGGTGAATATGAGCAGCAGAGTTAAAAATACTTGTGGCTGTTGCGAGTATTCACATCTACAAGCTAGCACTGTTTTTAGAAAACTTCTGTAGTGTTGTGCCAGTACAATGACAGAATAAGTTCAACCAAACTTACATAAAAATTGAATTACAGGGATGTAGGGCTTTTTTTCTATGCATGCGTGTTTTTCTCCCCTACCCCATCCTTTTTTTTTCGTTTTCTGGATCCAGACACCTTGGATATAAGATGCACTTCAGAGTTACTAGCTAAATATGGAAATTGGCACCAGAACTTCAGTTTTATTTATTGTGAATTGCTCACTGTATTCTACAGTTAGACTCTCGTTTCTATCACAACTAGATATGGAGGACATTGAATGATGTAATGGAAGTTGCCTTTGCAAACAGGAAGATCATATAGCATCATGCTCCCTTGATGCAGGTGTTCAGATAGATCTCGCGGCTGCCAGGCCAGGCTGCTAACAAAATATTTTTGCTTGAGAAAGAAAAAATGGCTTGAGATAAATTTTGAGTTCATTCCTCATTTTTAGGAATACTTTTCCAAATAAACGTGAAGTTTTTTTCGAAGAATTATTTTTAGGTGATTTTTGCTGATTTTTGTCATGTTTGCTTTCTTTTTTTGATTTTTAGATTCCAGAGTGTTTGAGGGATAGTTATCCCAAACCTGATCAGCCCTGCTACTTATATGTAATAGGGATGGTGTTAACAACTCCTCTACCTGATGAGCTGAACTTCAGGAGACGAAAGCTATATCCTCCTGAGGATACAACAAGATGTTTTGGCATATTGACAGCCAAACCTATACCTCAGGTAATGAATCTAGCTCCTTCCCTTATTCTACATGCTGTACAACCTGTCATTTTCCTCTTATTTCCAACGCCCAGATTGAAGAGTTGGAAATGACTATAAATGCTGCTTGTATCAAGTAACCTCCAGAAAATGAGCAATAATATCTATCCAATCCAGTCATTGCTTCATTTCCTGTTCTATTTTTGCCAAACTGTTGATTTACAACTTTATTTTTTATTTTGAATTTGCCACTGCTAGAAAACGTTCCTCATTTTTTTTCTATGATGTATGATAGGAGTGACATGATGAGCTACAGAGACGGCCTGCAGCCCTACCTTATGTGAAAGCTATAGAAACAAGTCCATTCAGCATTCCTGGCTTGCAGCAGCAGAAAAAGTAGGCTATGTTACTTGAAATTGGCACCTCTTACTCAGGAAAATTTTTAATAAAAAGGCATTTTCTGCAAATGAGACTTACCTGAGGAGACTTTTTTCAAATTATATTTTCTGTTGTCTGCAGAAGAAAACATTTCAGAAATGTTACTTCTTTTCACAGTTCTTCCTCCATAGTGGAAAACAATTCCATTTTTACTTGTTCTTATATAATGAGAAGAGATATAAAACAGAAGGGGATCTATTCAAACAAACAAACAAACAAACCAAAGAAACAACAATATTCTTCATGCTATCAAAATTCCATACATAATTAAAGGTCATCAAATGTCTAAGTTCCGATCCAGTTTAATTCACTCTGCTGTGGGGTCAGTCAGGTACTACCTCAGCATTTGAACTAAATAACTGTTACTCTATAGAGGAATCTTACTCTGGATTTTCTGTCTTGATTTGTTTTGTATTTTTTTTTCTTCTTTAGATTCCTCACTTTCCTGTGTATACTCGCTCTGGAGAGGTTACAATATCTATTGAGCTTAAGAAATCTGGTTTTACTTTGTCTCTGCAAATGCTTGAGCTCATAACGCGGCTACACCAGTACATTTTTTCACATATTCTTCGGCTTGAGAAACCTGCACTAGAGTTCAAACCCACAGAAGCTGATTCAGCCTATTGTGTTCTACCTCTTAATGTTGGTAAGAACAGAGCTCATTGTTTATTTTATGTTCACTTTTAATTCCTTTAGCAACATAGTTTATTTCTACATCTAACACCTTAGATTTAACATAATGCTATATGTGGTACTATGAAAATTTCTCAACTATATTTTTATGACTTCTTCACAGTTCTGAATTAGTTTTAACTTGGTGATGTGAATTTATTTGTAGTAAGTTTCAGCTGAATATAAGACTTTTAAAATCGTATATATGTCTCCTTTGAGATGTTTTTTGAAATAATCAAATATACGTGTAGAATAAGAAAAAATAAATTTTGATTTACAACTTCCTAGAAAAGTCCAGCCTGGACACGCTCCCGCCCCAATTAACTGAGTTATGCATTTTCCTTTAAGTTGAGGACTCCAGCACTTTGGACATTGACTTTAAGTTTATGGAAGACATTGAGAAATCTGAGGCACGTACAGGCATTCCCAGTACACAATATACAAAAGAAATGCCTTTTATTTTTAAATTAGAAGATTATCAGGATGCGGTTATCATTCCACGGTAAGTAGTTGTATGCATACTGTAGATACATACCTATTGTATTTATGCTAATACTTGTAATAAGGGAATGTTAATATGTTCACCAGAATTTCTTGTAATGAATATGGTGTATTAATCTGAAGGTATCTGTTGGTATCTCAGATAATGTAAAGAGGTTTTTTGTAGTCAATAGTTATTATATAGTAGGATTTAAGTGTTCAGGCCTTCTAAGACTCATTACCTTTTTGTTAGAAATAGTAGAGTCCTCTGCAAAACTTAGATAGTATTCTGATAAAGCACTGTGACCTCATCAATTGCTGAGCTGTTGGAACCAATTTTAATTTGGAGGACTGAGTGGGAGTCACACCAAAGGTGTAGTAAAACAATGTTTGCTGTTGGTAGACAGAAAAATAAACAGGCGAAAAAGACCAGTTAAAAGATCCTTTCTATTGAATCATAGAATCATATTGAGTGGTATTTAGAGAAGAAATTAACATAACTTTATGTGCCTGGGTGTGCAAAGATTCTCCAGAACTGGTAGCTTTAGTGGAGACTTAATTATTCCCTGTCCCATGTTTGACATGATAGGAAATTAGAAAATGGACTGACTGGCTAGGGCTTGTACCTAGTGTATTGTAAACAACAGTAGCTGCAGAATGCTGTATGAAAGATAAATATTAGTACTTTGTTTTGGCCTGATCTGTTTTAGGCTTTTCTGTTTGTTTGTTTTCTCTTTTAAATGTCTCTCTACCTGTGTTGAGGCAGTGACAGACCATCGCGGTGTATAAAAGAATGACTTCGTGTGATCAGACTTAATGCCACAGAAGTAGGTTGTACGTGGTGTGAATTAACAGTTGCTGGACTTTAGTGAAGCTATGGTATTTCACTTGTCTAAAGATGTGTCCATTACACCTAAAGCAGTATCTTTCTTCCCCATTGCCTCTCTGATTATGATGATGATGATTATTGGGAGACTGCAGGGGATGGCTTTACATATCTTATGAGAATTATTAGTTGCCATCTGATGATGTTCAAATCATACATTAAGAAATCTCAGAATTTCAAGAACTTTCCTTTCAGTCAACATAAAAATGGTGGAAATACATGCTTGTCCTTCTCTATCCTGCTTGGTTTTAAGCTGCTGAGGGGAAGCAGAATACAATGACTATGTATTGGTACAGTTCAGATTAGGCATGACTGTGAATAAGATAAGAAAAAGGGATTTTCTGAAAGCTCCTTTTATGAACCATGTTCTTTTATGACGAAGTTCAGACAGAAGTTCAAGAGAAGCATGATTTTTCTTACCTTTCTTCCAAAGAGAATAATTAAAAGTCTTATTAATAATGTGTTAATTTTATTTAGAGATGTCTATTTAGATATTTGAATAAAAACTTAAAACAATAGATGCAGCAAGTCAATGTACAAAATTTAGCTAATCTGGATATTGAATGTTGATTTCATGATTTTTTTCATTATGATTTTTGTTTTGCAAGTTTATCATCAAGGTATCCAGCAACCTTGTGAATTTACCTTACTAGATACTTGAGGTTTTGTGTTTTAACTTTATTCGGAGGATGACTGGTTAAAATGTCAGTTTGGATGAGATGTAGTACAATCTTTGTATGCAGTGGAACTCCCATTTCTACTGATGGTGGCATACAGGAGACTAGAAATTAAAAAGACAAATTATGAAGTTTAATTATTAGGTGTTTGTAATTCAGGAATTCCCAAGAGTGAAGATAGTTGTCTGGTGCTTGATTTTGTATTAGATATTGAGGACGTAAATCCTACATTTAATTTATTGTTTATGTAGAAATTTTATTCTTCCTTATCTTACAGGATGTCTCATTTAGTAGTTGAGTTAGGTAAACAAATGGTTTCTACAACACAAAAAAACACCAGTGGAAAATCTCAAGCAAGCTATTTAATGGTGTCACCTGACCATGTTAGAATGTGAAGAAGTTAGCGCAAACTTTAATGTAAGGTCATAAAATATGCCAAAATTATTTTTTTTTTAGGTATCGAAATTTTGATCAGCCTCACCGATTCTATGTAGCTGATGTATACACTGATCTTACTCCACTCAGTAAATTCCCTTCCCCTGAATATGAAACTTTTGCTGAATATTATAAAACAAAGTATAATCTTGACCTGACCAATCTCAACCAGCCACTGCTGGATGTGGACCACACATCTTCAAGGTAACAGTCCTATTTTGTGTCTGGTGTTTGTAGTCTGACAATAAAGTTCCTTTTTTTTTTTCCCCCCAAATTATGAGATAAAGCTAAAGGCTTGCTTTCCAAAATAATTAGTGATATTTTTCTGGAGTGTTACATAACTTATGTTATAACAACTGTAATTTGAGTTCTTTTTTTTTTTCTAGAGGTAGCTGTGCTGTCACTTCATAATGCATTAGAGTTGAATATTGAGAATAAGACATCAGTTTAGAAAGTTCAGGCTAGTAAGTTCTGTTTGTTACTTATGTACTTATGTTATTTTCACATGGTTTTTAGACTTAATCTTTTGACTCCTCGCCATTTGAATCAGAAGGGGAAAGCACTTCCGCTAAGCAGTGCCGAGAAGAGGAAGGCAAAGTGGGAAAGTTTGCAGAATAAGCAGGTAAAATAGAAAGTACCTAATTAAAGTTGCCTCTCTCTTAACAGTGATCTGACTACCACCTTTACAGTTAAAATTATTTTCTTCCCCCCTCCTCTCCGCAGATATTGGTTCCAGAACTCTGTGCTATACATCCTATTCCAGCATCGTTGTGGAGAAAAGCAGTTTGCCTCCCCAGCATACTTTATCGCCTGCACTGCCTGTTGACGGCAGAGGAACTAAGAGCTCAAACAGCCACGGATGCTGGTGTAGGGGTTAAATCGCTTCCTGCAGATTTCAGGCATGTATTTTTTCAATATGTATTTTTCAGTATGATATCTGACTTCATTGGAAAACAAGGTGGAAACTTAACCATTACTGCCTAAATTTTAAACTGATCTCCTTTGTTTCACTCATGTCATTTTTCAGTGAAACTTAGTTTAAAAAGACTTGATTGTGAATGGTGAAGGTATGTGCTGCAGTTACTGGTTTTTTTAGAAGAATATGGCATTTTTTAAACTTGTATTCGCATGAAGAGTCATCTTGTTTTGAGATTTTTTTTTTTTTTAACAAAATCAGCGTGTGTCTTTACAGATACCCTAACTTGGACTTCGGATGGAAAAAGTCTATTGACAGCAAATCCTTCATCTCTATTCCTAACTCCTCTTTAGTAGAGAATGAAAATTACTGTAAGCACAGCACAATTGTAGTCCCTGAAAATGCTGCACATCAAGGTGCTAATAGAACCTCTTCTGCAGAAAACCATGACCAAATATCTGTGAGTTACAGAACATTGCTCAATGAGTCACCCAGTAAAATCCAAATTGAAGTCTCCGCAGAACTTGCAGCAATTAATGGTGTTTCTTATAATAAAAATCTTGCCAATGGCAATTGTGATTTAGGTAACAGAGACTTTTGCCAAGGAAATCAGCTGAATTACTGCAGGCAGGAAATACCTGTACAACCAACTACCTCATATCCCATTCAGAATTTATACAGCAGTGAGAACCAGCCCAAGCCCAGCAATGAATGTACTCTACTGAGTAATAAATACCTTGATGGAAATGCTAACAGATCTACCTCAGATGGATGCCCCAAAATGGCAGTGACCACCAGTACTTCAAAAGCTTTTAATCTTTCAAAAGACAGAGCAGATTCTGAAAACAACCCTTCCAGTGGGTACTCTTCAAAAACCCTCGGTCCTAATCCTGGTCTCATTCTTCAAGCTTTGACTCTTTCAAATGCTAGTGATGGATTTAATCTGGAGCGGCTAGAAATGCTTGGTGATTCATTTTTAAAGCACGCCATCACTACATACTTGTTTTGCACTTACCCTGATGCTCATGAGGGACGGCTGTCATATATGAGAAGCAAAAAAGTAAGTAGTAACAATCCAATCATACTAAGTAAATGGCATGCTGTAACAAGCAATATATATTAAAATTTTACTAGAAGATTGAGTGGCAACAGGTTGATATAATTTCACAGCTTTAGTGATACAGTGGGTTGCGTGTATAGTAGTAATAAAAATACAGGTCGACAGGATTAAAGTTGCCGTAACTGTGAGTGATTGAAACTTCTTTTCTACAGCTCATTTTGAAATCTAAACCAGCTGATTACCAGCCTAAAAAAAGGACAGGACTGAATGGAACTAAAAGTTCTGGATTAGTGAGGATGTTTGATGAACTAAACACTAGAGTTGTATTGAGTAGAAACTCTTCAACAGTAGTGCTTGAAGGAATGAGAATTAGCAGCATATAACCTTACTTTGTGGCATTATTTGACCTTTCCTTTTTTTTTCCTCAATATGCTACTTTCCTTGAAAAATTTTAGCATGATCATGCAGAAACACTAAAATAACAAAATCTCGCAGAACTGTTGCATCAAAACTTCTGAAAGTATTTTAAAGTAAGTGTAAACAAGAGGAAGCAGAGTATTCAGTTCTATTGCTTCTGGTTTTGGATTCTGGAATAATCAACTATGAAAATTTGGGGGTATTTTTTCCCTACATAATGTGGTAAATTAAATGCTAACAGTTTGATTTTTTGCCTGTAATAAAATGCATCACTAAGAGTTAAGTGATCGAGTAGTTCAATCTTGAAAAATAAGGACAGCTAAATAAATTGCATAGTTAAAGTAAAGAAAATGATTGAATATTCAAGTTAAAATTTCAAGACTATAAAAAGAAACATAGAAAGCTTATTTAAAATGAGAAACAGATCAGAAGTTGATAGTTTTAAAAGGAAAAGGAAGTATATTTCTGTATGTGAGAGTGATTTTTTTCCCCTTCCCTTTAAAATATTTAGAATTTTACAGGCTAGCAAAATAACTTCTGGATTATGACTTAAGATTTGTTATGCAGAACTGTTTTAACACATTCTACTGCCAGGATTTAGGTCAATCTGCCCATAACAGCAAGTATTTTTTATCTAATCTGAATGTTGATTATTATTATTGGTAATTAATGACATTGGTAAAGATTATATTTTCTGTTGTTTTGAAAGTAACAATTTTATTTTGCAAAGAGTATTTAAGATATCAGGCTACTATAATTGAAATTGATACACCTAATATGCCTGGCCTTAAAAAAAATTTTTTTTAAAAAAGTCTGTACCTTGTTGTAAATTGGTTGTACTGTGTTGAGAAAGCTGAACCTCCCTTTTTGAGATCTAGAGAAATTATGTAGTGGTACAAGATCTGGCTTGACATGTAAAATTTGTTTTGCTTCTTTTGCTTTTTAACCTGTTTTTATGTAAATATATGTCCAGAGGTTTATCAGAATGTTTTTCTTGAAGGTCAGCAACTGTAACTTGTATCGCCTTGGAAAAAAGAAAGGACTGCCCAGTCGCATGGTGGTATCAATATTTGATCCCCCAGTCAATTGGCTTCCTCCTGGTTACATAGTAAACCAGGACAAGAGCAACACTGATAAATGGGAGAAAGATGAAATGGTAAGACTTCGTTTAACTATGTTGAGGAATACTTGTGTATATATATTTGCTAACCATTACCTCCTCCCAGCCCTCAGAAATTTTGATATGGTTTCAGGAAAAAGAAGTAAATCTATATCTTTGTTTCCTTTGTAAAACTTCATTATAACTTAACAGAAAAAGAGGAAAGCTGATCCTGAATAGAACCCAAAGTAAGGAAATTTTTGAAACATCATCCAGTAAGGGGTGTATATAGAAAAGCAGAGAACAAAAACTTTTTTGCTTGCAGTTAGCATGCTCCCAGGATTTTTTTTGAAATGAAAATTTTAAACAGAACTATGATTACTGGTTTTGATATAATACGTAAAGGCAGATAACTTGCTGCTTTTTAGTAAATAATGAGTTCACCTTTATAGAATATATGAAATAGAGTTTTTCATAGATTTTTTCATAGATTTTTTCATATGAAATAGAGTTTTTCATAGATTTTTTTCATAGATTTTTTCATATGAAATAGAGTTTTTCATAGTGTTGAGGCAGAATGAAGATTAGAACTGTCTTGAGAAAAGGCCTAATATCAGGTGTTGTTAGCTAAACCATGGGTATAACTGAGAGCTACTTGTCGTCCAAAATACAGCATTAGCTTAGACTCTCTTGTTATTTTTTTACCAGAAGCTTCAGAATGATGAGTCTTATTGAGGAATGATTCAGATTATTTTCTAACTAAATGCATTGTATGTTGAAAGTAAAAGTACAGGTATAAGAAATATCACTGATCACAGCAGACAGTCATGTAATCTTTGAGTGTTTGATACCAGTTTGGATGCTGGGGGCAAGAGTTTTGGGGTTTTTTCCCCATATCTGAGGGCCACACTCTTAGGCTGTAGAACCACCAGAGGGCACGTGAGAGGACTGTTAGGTAGATGTACAGTGCAAGTAAATGTTTATTACAGAATAAAACAACCTGATTATTGTGGTTCTGTATTGTTCCAAGACTTTGTTTCAAAGACACTGCTGTACCGTTCTGAAAATAAAATAGCACATTTGGGACAGGAGCTAATAATTGCTTTTAGAAAGCTTTCAGTTCTGTGTAACTTTTCAGTGGCCTCTTCCTCTTTGCTAGTCACTGTTTATTTGTGAATAAAACACACATTTTCAGATCAAGATGCAGACAGTGATGCAATTAAGAAGTAGAGGTTTTGTGGCAAATAGATATTTTGCTTTCTTGAGTATAAATGTTATTCTCCACCCATGTTCTATAACTGGAGCTAGAAATCTCATAGTATTATGACAAATTATTACTAAAGCATCCTAGTCAAGTGCTGATTTTTTTGTGTGTTTGTGTAATCAAGCTTTATTAAAAGGAAATATCTTCCTTTGTTCATTTGATTTAATAGCCTGTTTCAAAAAAACTTGAAAAATCTCTTGCATGTATCTATTTTCAGCTTGTAGGTGGCCTTAATATTGAAAATCTATCAGTCATTCTTCAAGAAAAGGTTCTTTGTTGTGGGGTTCATTGTCGATTTATTTGTTAAATACTGTCTAATGATGAAAAAAAACAACTATAAGATTTTCTTCCTGGCTCACTTAACTATTGCTTGTTCTCATCAATTATTTCTTTTTTTAATCTGAAGCAATGTGCAGACATTCCTAGAAGAGTTCTTGTAGCTGTTCTGCTAGTTCAAAATTATTTTTATTTTAAGAAACTAGTGAATGAAATTTTAGTAACAATGAAATTTATCATTTGTTCTTAGTGAAAATGGACATTGAGATCTGTTTTGAATCATCCGTATAAACGTGTCTCATTCAGAGAGTTTATTTTAATTTCAGTGACGGACATGACAGGTGGTATGTAACAAGAAAAAATAAGCACTAGCTCTAATTGGGACTGGTTAAATTACTCTTACTTTAAGCACTATGCTGCTACTAGTATGCAAAAGAACTGTTTCAAATCAAATTTTGTTGTCTCTGATCAGTTGAAGGTACAGAAATTCCTGCTTTGTATATATGAGATGGTTAATTACAGAAGCAGAAATTCTTCTGACAAAATGTCTAAGTTATGAATTTCTACAGCCACTATTTTTTTTTTTGCCCTCCCCTCTCATTACTAAACCTTACTAAGTCTGTTCCATCCTGATGAGGCATGTTCCGGTGTCTTTGATCCCTTGATGTTTTCAAGGGTTGCCTCGTGCACCTTACAGCTACTGCCCACCCACACTTCTAGCTAGAGTTGTGCATTCAGCATTCCCGCTGGTAGCATCTGGTTCACAGATTTGTGAGTTGAAGTGGCTGGGACCTACAATAATATATACACAGATTGAGGGCAGATATAGGCTGTTTCACTTGATTCAAAATAGTGTTGGTTTTCAGGACCTAATCCAGAAAAGCTCTTTGAATCTGATCTTGGTCCTATCAAATTCAGTGGCAGAATTCCTGCTGACACTAGTGATACTGGGTTGAGCCTGTGAATAGTCCTTTTGATGTCAGGAAGACAACTTGGGCATTTAGCTAGAATTAATAAAGTGCTTTCCTAGATTAGGGCCCCACCGAATTGTACAGCATTGTATAGCTTGGGCATATCTATGTTCAGTTTATAATTCACATCAGTCCATACCAATTTTCTCCATATGAACAGGCAAAGACATGAGACATTGTTAGTTTTACTATTGTAGATATGTATGTAAGTATTAGAATACTGGTGACAACTTTCACTTTTCTTTTAATAAGTTGAGGCTGTAAATATAGCCTGAAAAAAACCCAAAACAATAAACAAATGTGTACTTGTTTAAAAGATGGGATAATACTAGTTACCTTTGCATTGAGTTAGTCTACTTCATGATTTAATGTATGTGTTAGTACTCAGTTTAGAAACAAGCAAAAAATAAAAATCTGTATTACAGAAATGTGCCCTTTTTTCTGCTTTTTCATTTTTAGACCTGCTGTATTCTATCTTGGTGGTATTAAATGTATTTATGACAAAACGGAGGGATTTCATGTTTGTTGAAATTAAGAATTATTAACTTACTCTTACATAACCAAGAATTGGCCTATAACTCATGTCTAGTAAGCAGCAAGATTTCATTTAATGTGTTTTCCATTTGCGTCCCAAAACTGACGTTATCATGATTAAGACTACAGTAAACACTGCAAGCCCCTTCATATTTACCATAGAAGTATGGAGAAAGAATCTTCAAAATTTCATTGTTTCAGCCTTTGTACTAGCCTTACTTGGCAGCTGGAAAGAAGGATGCCTCCTAAACTGTTTTCTCGTACTTCTCTAAATTATTTAATCTAGAATTCATTTTTTTGTTTACTTCGGTGTGCAAGTGTATAATGCTTAATGGATTTAAAATTAATTCTACATGTGTCATGTTCAAGTATAAGCATGATTTCCTATGAAACAGCATGTGTTTGATGTGGAACATATGCTGTTATAGGTTAATAATAAGGGATTTGTATTCAAAGGCCGTTGTTCTTATTTCAGAGAGCTAGTGTTAATTGAAGTTGTATCGCCTGTCCAATCAGGCAGTGTAATTAGGAATATTAAAAATCAGTCATCTTATTAACAAATGCTACTCAAATTCTACACTTCTGACAGTTCTGGAACAAAAGTTGCAAATTTCCCTGTTTAGTATAATATTTTTTGTCTTTTTTCCATAGACGAAGGAGAACTTGTTGGCTAATGGTAAACTTGATTATGATGACGAAGAAGATGAAAACCTTATGTGGAGTTTACCTAAGGAGGAAACAGACTTTGAAGATGATTTTCTGGAGTATGACCAGGAGCATATAAAATTCATTGATAATATGTTAATGGGATCAGGGGCTTTTGTGAAGAAAATCTCTCTCTCTCACTTTTCAACCACTGATTCGAACTATGAATGGAAAGCACCCAAAAAGTCATCCCTGGGTAATGTTCAGTTTTCATCAGATTTTGATGATTTTGACTATAGTTCTTGGGATGCCATGTGCTATCTGGATCCTAGCAAAGCTGTTGAAGAGGATGATTTTGTAGTGGGCTTCTGGAATCCATCAGAAGAAAACTGTGGTGTCGATGCAGGAAAACAGTCTATCTCCTATGACTTGCATACAGAGCAGTGTATTGCTGACAAAAGCATTGCGGACTGCGTGGAAGCCCTGTTGGGCTGCTATCTGACCAGCTGTGGCGAAAGAGCTGCTCAGCTTTTCCTGTGTTCATTGGGGCTGAAGGTGCTCCCTGTAATTAAAAAGACTGATTGGGACGGCACTGTGTGCGCTACCAGAGAAAATTGTAACAGCGAGCAGAAACATCTTTCACCAGACTCTGTTTGTGCTTCTGTAGCTAATTCAGAGCCTTTTCTGTATAAAGACCTGGAATATGGCTGTTTAAAGATTCCACCAAGGTGTATGTTTGATCACCCAGATGCTGAAAAAACCCTAAATCACCTTATTTCTGGTTTTGAAAACTTTGAGAAGAAAATAAATTACAGTTTTAAGAACAAGGCTTATCTTCTTCAGGCATTTACTCATGCCTCATACCATTATAATACCATAACTGGTAAGTAAGTTGTCTTAAAGAAACTAGGGGGGGTTGACTCATATTGTAAATATAAGAGAAGTGGTGCATGTTACGTTCCCGTATGTTGTCTTCATTTAGATTTCACATGTTACTTTAATAGTCAATAGTCTCTGTATACAAAATCTTAGAGGGTGGTACTTGTTGAAGCTGTAGCTCACATATTATTCATATTGTGACTTGATACAGATACAAGATTTACAGAAACCTAGCCGAGTTTTGGGAAAGAGCAGTAATTTTGTCTCTGGTGCTGTATCACTAGGTATATGTAAGTGACAGTAGATCCTTGTTTAGCTGAAATAAGTCCTTGTAGGACATTGGAAAATTGCAGTGTACTTTTAGCAAAACTATTTAGCAAATTTGGCTCATAATTTGATCCCAAGGATATTACCCTTTGACTGTACTTCTGTAGTTTAAAAGTAGACTATACAACTTTTATTAGCTAAATAGTCTGTAGGATAGAAAATATGGAGAATTCCATTTGAAGTTGTGAATTGGAAGGCTTAATTTAAGTCTAGGCATTTTATTGTGTAAATATTTAAAGTCACTTTGATTTACTGAATCAGACTAAATATTAATTTCAGGTAAAGTACTTAATGTTTCTCTACATGATCTTATAAAAGATTTTACAGCTGTAGAAATCTGTATTGAATTACTGTTGCTTATACTAATTAATTTAGTATTTGTTCATTCTAAAACTTCCAGTATTTTCCTGTGATGATATGCAATTGAAAACAAACCATGGTAAAATTCCAACTCTGTTTGAAGTGAATGACAAATTCCTGTGCAGTCAGCAGTCTGAATTTTTCCCCATAGTGAATTGGTTCCGTATTCCAGCAAGTAAGAAAGCTCTGCTTTAGTTAAAGAAATGAGTAATTTTGAAGTGTTAGTACTTTGAGAAACACTTCTGACAAAACACTGAAATAGTCCTTTGGTTTTTCATTCTAGGCAATATTGCCCACATATATACTTACGTCTTACAAATATTTCTGTATGTGTTTATATAGAAATTAACAAATAGAAACCTTGAGCCATGGTGTCTAGATGAAATTGTTGTAGCAGAAGCTTTTGATTCTATTTCTGTTTACCAGGTTAAACCAACCTGAGTTGCAGTTACCTGTATCTTTTAAGGAGCTGAGATCTGGCAACATCTTAGGTTTAGCTTCTATAAAAGCAACTTAGTACTAGCCATTTTACTCTCATGTTACTTTTGTTGTGATTTTGTCTTCCTTCTCTACCCACCTATCCCTGTTGGCTTTTCAGAGGGTTTTTCTGCTTTTGTTTATATTGTAAAAATAGACCTCCATAGCTCTCCATTCCAAGTCCCCCATCAATTTTCCAAACTGGCAATTTCAGTTTCCAGTTTTAAAGACCCATTCTGAATGGAAATCTTTGTTCACTGCTCTTTGAAAAATCTGAGTGTGTGGCAAATTGGATGAAGAATCTCAGATTGTATATTCCTCTGCTTTTAGTGAATTGATTTATTTTTTACTTTTCTTTGAGGTTTAATTGTTAGAATTTTCAGATAAGCCTGCTGGCAGAATCTCTTGATTTTACTTTTTTGATGTCTCTTAGCACAACGTGAAGATCTCGAAGGGAAGCCTTAGTTGATTATAAACACGAGTGCTTTGCTAACCTGACAAAATAACATGTAATTCAAAAGGGGCTTTATTTATTAATCTCCTTCTTTCTGATTTAAAAAAAATAATTCGGTAACAATTTCTTTAAACACAAAGATACCTATTTAAAAAAAAACAGATTGCCCTTCTCTGAGCATTGGTTAGTTTGTGGAATTTATGTGGCAGTCTACCAAACCTCTTATCCAGAAAGGCCTGGAAAGAATGTGTGTATTAAACTTAATTGTGTTTTCGTATGTTCTTCTATTTCCAATGCTTTAAGATTGTTACCAGCGCTTAGAATTCCTGGGAGATGCAATTTTGGACTACCTCATAACCAAGCACCTTTATGAAGACCCACGGCAGCACTCTCCAGGAGTTCTTACTGACCTACGATCTGCTCTAGTCAATAATACCATTTTTGCATCGTTAGCTGTAAAGTATGACTACCACAAGTACTTCAAAGCTGTCTCTCCTGAACTGTTTCATGTTATAGATGACTTTGTGCAGTTTCAAATGGAAAAGAATGAAATGCAAGGAATGGATTCTGAGGTTAGTGGAAGTGGAAGGAATGTGTTCAGTATCTGATTTGAAGCAGCATGTAATTGGATTTCTTAGTGTGATGTTGTAATATTTTAGTTTTATGCACGCAGCAGCCAAAGCAGCAGGCTCCCAGAAATAAAGCGTTCAGTGCATAAAGTAGAATACAAACTTCAGAAGGTGTAGAGTCAATAAGAACAGTTAAAAATTATTAAATTGAAACCAGTTTGCCTCTAGATCTTTCTGTGACACTTTATTTCAGTCATTGTTTTGCTTCTATGTTGTTAGAACAACATGGTGGTGGGGAACCACTTAGTTTGCTTTCTTAACTGGCTGATCAGAAGCACCACACAAAATTGTGATTACGAGTTACTAAGTCGCATAATGCTGACTCAGGACAGGATAATCATGCAACATCATGTACTGTACTATCTTGGCGCAGTGCTGGGATTATTTCATGTAGCACAATGATGTCATTTAAAGCGTGAGTGGAAATATCTTTCCACTGGTTTACTTCTGATGTTTTCTGTTGGAACAGGTAGTGGGTGCACTGTACTCAAGTGTTTTTGACATGCTGCTAAAGGCTTTATATTTGCTAGCCAGGAAAACTTACACATCTTTCAGATAAGCTGCTTGAAAAATAGTTTAACTGAAGACTTGCAAACACATATAATCTGTGCGCTGTGCAGGAAGGCTAATGATAATAAACTTTTTTTTTTTTTCTGGAAAATGGGCTAAAAGACAGCAAGGACCTTGTGGATCTAATTCTAATTCCAGGGTCCTGGAAGAGATGAACTTTCTCATTATCCTTTCTTTAAAAGTGTTATCCAATAGATAGCCTTAATAGTTTGTCTTCTGAAAAACTATGACCAATGTCTTAGAAAACTTTCTATCTGAGAATACTACAGCACTAAGACGTTATCTGTGTCTTTAGTAATTTCTTCTTTCTGATACACAATTTAAAAGCTTTGGAGTCAAAATACTTTGGTTACACATGTGTGTTTACAGCCTTTGTGCTCTGTTGCAAAGTGAAATAATGTTTTATGTGAAGGTTCAGAAAACATCAGCTAAGAAATCTGTCACTGAAATTTAGATAATAGAAATCATTTTACATGAGAGGATCAGACTCTTATGTCTTGATTTCCTCATTGTATGAGTGAAAAGGCTAAAAGCTTATTTTAAGAGCTCATAGTGATGATTTAGCTTTGTTCAGTTCATGCTAGTATGCAAAAAGATTGCCTAGAAACTTCCACCAAAGTTGCAACCAAATTGTGTGATGGCTGTTTCAAATAAAATTCTTGTTTCACTCTCCCTACGCCTGCTCCCTATCTTGGTCTGGCACTGAATAACTGAAACTCTTGTTTCATCTGAGTTAATGCAAGAGTCTTTGTTTCTGCAGTTCATGCCAGCTAGACTGGTTTCCATGTGTGTCTCCACGTCATCTGCTTTACTTTTTTTTCAAATCTCACTCCCAAAACATCTGTTGTCCCTTGCCTTATAGCTCTTAGTTTCTCTCGACTTCTGTTATTTCAGCATAACTCAAAAGTGCTTCAGTTCACACTTGGTATGAAATATGCTGTTCATAACACTTTGAATTTGTTTTTA
This sequence comes from Piaya cayana, assembly GCA_013389865.1. Lineage (NCBI taxonomy): Eukaryota > Metazoa > Chordata > Aves > Cuculiformes > Coccyzidae > Piaya > Piaya cayana. The sequence goes on along the minus strand of WAAB01002888.1, from coordinate 81,182 downwards.
ACATAAAAATTCCCATTTGGAGCATGTATACATATCAAGTATGATTTTTTTATATTATTTGTTTTGGGTAGAAGTAGGGTGGGACTAGTTTATACAGTATGTGGTGATTTAAAAGAATGAAATTGGGTTTTAAACCCTAAATAGGGCCAAGTGGAGAGAGAGGGCAGCTGCTGGGGAAAAAAGAGTAACAGAAACATTTTTTTTTAATGGTGAGGAACTTTGTTTGCAGGTTATTTTGTTTGGACTTAAGTGAATGTATATTATATATACGTATAAAGGATATATAAAGGATTAGGTAAAATCTTAACTTTCAAGACATCTACTAAAAGTTTAATTTCAGTAATGAGAATTTAGTGGCATAGAAGAAAAGTGCCTGCTACATACAAAAAATACCTGTGTGCCTGTTAGCTCAGTCTGATGTTGCTGGTTATCAGTTATTAATGGCTTGTTTTACTAATGGTTATACTTGTCTTTGAGAGTAGATGAGGTAAGAAAAAGGCACATCTGACTTTCTTCCAGAGATTGGATATTTTAAACACTGCTTCTAGAAGGTATTCAATGTATGAACTCCACTTTGTTATAAGTAGCTTTCTAGTATTAACTGATAGAACTAAGTCATTTTCCTACTGGAAAAAAAAACAGTTCCATGGTAAAATCCTACAGAATTATTGCAGTAGGAATTTATGAAGCATATGAGGTTTCTGTATGCAGTAGTGTTTGGGATTTTTTTCACATTTGAAAAATGATACGTCCAGCAACTTGGTTTCATTGGGGAATTAAAGAACAATTTCACTTTGGAAAGTTGTCAATGAAAACTTAAAGGAAGAAGCTCAGTATAGGATGTGAGTTTGCATTCTGAAGATCTTTGTTCTGTTTTAAAAGAAGCAATTTTTACTCTCTTTTCTCCTCCTCTTCTCTCCCCCTCTTCCCCCCATCCCCCGCCTTTTTTTAATTGCAAACAGCTCAGAAGATCTGAAGAAGATGAAGAAAAAGAGGAAGACATTGAAGTACCAAAAGCCATGGGGGATATATTTGAGTCCCTTGCTGGTGCCATTTATATGGATAGTGGCATGTCTTTGGAAATGGTTTGGCAAGTGTACTATCCAATGATGCGGCCATTAATAGGTATCATCAGCTTTCAGAAAAAAATTAATAGTGAAATACCATCTGCTGTGAAGAGAACAAAACTAATTTTTTTCTTCTTTTCAAATAGAAAAATTTTCTGCTAATGTGCCCCGTTCCCCAGTGCGAGAGCTGCTGGAGATGGAACCAGAGACAGCCAAATTTAGGTAAGAATATATTTTGTTTTGTACACACTGCCATAAAATGTATTTAAGCAGTGCTTCATAAACTACTGAGGATTTTTAAATGTCATGAATTAATTTTAATTAATTTTGCAGCTAGGGTGATAATTGTCTTCATTAATGTTAATTTTCATCCTTGCATAACTTTCTTGAGAAAAGTAATTATTTCTGTCTAACTATACTGTTCTAATTTCTGTTGAAAAGAGAGTGTCGGTCTCTTATCTCACATTAACTTGCAAAGGCAGTAAGTAATTCTTGTGTATATTTTTACAGTCCTGCAGAAAGAACTTACGATGGAAAGGTCAGAGTAACAGTGGAAGTAGTAGGAAAGGGAAAGTTTAAAGGTGTTGGCAGAAGCTACAGGATTGCCAAATCTGCAGCTGCGAGAAGAGCACTACGAAGCCTCAAAGCAAATCAACCTCAGGTCCCAAACAGCTGAGACTCCTCTTAAAAATAAATAAAAGGAGGGGAAAAAACCATACAAATAAAGCAAATTTTAAAAAAAAATTGATGTTGAGAGGAACAAATTGGAAGACAGAATTTAAAGTTTGTTTGATAACAATAGATAGCAAAACATTTAACATGTATAAAATTTTGGAACTAATTGTAGTTATAGTTTTTTGCGCAAACACAATCTTGTCTTCTTTCCTCACTTCTGCTTCGTTTAATCACGAGAGTGCTTTAATGATGACATTTAGCAAGTGTTCAGAATAACTGTTGTCAGGTCTTTTTGGTTTACTTTTATTGTCAGTACAGCTTTGCTTAGTGTTAGAAGGCCAGGGAGCTTATGCCTAATGCAGTTGTTAGATTTATATACAGTAATCTTGAAATTCTTCAATCTGTGCACTAGTGCCAGTCATAAAGCAGTTGATAAACTGTACTGGATGATTGGGTGTAAGAAAGAATAAGTGTGCCAGTATTCTTTTTTTTTTTTTTCTTTCTTTTTCTTTTTCCCCTCTCCATGTCATCTTTTTACATTAAGATGGCATTCCAAATCATTATTGCACTTATTTGTTAGGAACAGATTTTAATTGAAATGGCTGGCGTACTGGTAGAATGAAACTTCAATTTCCTTATGCCACACAGTCTTGCATAAAAAAAGGTTCTTGCCTTAAAAATAAATAAACCCTCATTAATGATCTTTAATTTCTGATCTTTTTTGGAACAAACTGTTTTACATTCCCTTCATTTTGTTATGCATTCTACAATGATACAGCTCTATATTTACAGTACAACTCATTACTATGGCTGTAACTTATTATTACAGGATTATAATAGAAATTGTATTCATATATATGTAACTAGGTTATTTTTAACAATTCAGAGGAAGTGGTTAGTCTACTGTTTTTTTTATACCATAAACAAAATATGGTCTTTGGCTAAAATTCCAATTTTACACAAACCTGCAAGCTAGATAGTTCCAGTACTGGAAACAGTAACAAATAATTGCACAGTGCAAACTGTCACTCTAACAAAATAACCTTAGACATATCACACCTAAAATATGCTGCAGATTTTATAGTCAATTGGTTATGTATTTAACAAACAGAGCACCTTTACACTTAGAGATATTTCCACGTAAATTTCTTACTGTACTTTTCAGAGTTGCATGCATGTTTCACCTACCAAAGCTGTGCTGTTAAATAACATGAGAGTTGATGTTTGAGATATAACTGCCGTACTTTTGATACATCTGTGATTTAGGTCCTTAATTTAGATAAACTAGCTCATTGGTGTTTTGGTCTAATAGGGGCGGGGGGGAAATCATACTTTTATTTTTTAAGCTTTGCCTATACTTCTTTAATTAGAGTTTTGTAGGCACTCTTCACTTAAATACCTCAGTTCTTTTTTTTCTTTTCTTTCTTTTTTTGCATGCATTGGGTTTTTTTCTGTTTTGGTGCTATGTTTATATATTATGCTTGAAATTTTAATTTTTTGCACTGTAACTATAATACCTCTTAATTTACCTTTTAAAAAAGCTGTGGGTCCTGTGTTCCCACCAATATCAGTAGAGGTTTGCTGCAATTTTGCCCTGTTAATTATGCTTGAAGTTTGAGAAAGCAGAGCAAGGTGTTTTAACGTTTTCCAGCACAATAGTTTGAACTTGATGCTGTGTCTTATGTATTAAATTACAAATAAATACTGTATTTCCTGCTTATAAACCCTATTCCTTTCCTCACAAATGTACACTAAAACAAAACAAAAACTGTCAGCTCTTGCTTTCTTACAAAAATGCCTTAGTGACAAGGGGTAGACATTAAGCTTTTCTGAAATACAGTTTTCCAAAGTTCATAAATTTTCTATCTTAGTCATTTTTCATCCTGCAAAAAAGGCCATTCTTGTATTTGAAAGCAGCATTATTATAGCAGTCAGACTGAGAATTAAAATATTAGCTTATAAAAAAATCTAGCATTTCTTTGGTACTTCAGTCATGAATATATAACAAAGACGTGTAATACCTGCAAGTCTTGATGTGTACGAAACAAATGTAAATGAATTGGAACAATAAAAACATGCAGTCTACATTTTCAAAGGTAAATTGCTTTGTTTTAGCTGTTTAAAAAAAAACCCAAAACCAAAACATCACTAATTTAAGTTACAGCTCTTCCTTTGTGGTGGGAGTGAAGTTTCTTAGAGGAAATACACAACCACTAATGTTAGCAATTCTGTTTTTATGGCCGGATGTTAATCAGCAGATAAAATCAGATAGTCTTAAGTAGTTTTAACTGCATTATGGAAATCTTAAATTTAAGTTAGTCTTCTAATGCATGATATTTCATTCTGGTTGTTACAAGGTTATAGATTCTCAGGGGTTTCAGGTAGTTGTTAGCTGTAAAGTGCTACAGAGTGTTTTGTTGCAAAGAAAGTTAACAGAACTTGTTCTGTGTTTCAGAATAGTTTAATGATCACTTTGTTACTAGATAAAGCCTATAAATTGGAAATCTGAAATGTGTATTGGCTGACTATAAAGTAGTTTCTGCTGCTGATGTGTTTTTAAATGTTTTAAATGCCGTGATTTTTTTCCAATGTGACCTCATTGAAATATTTTTTTAAACTTTGAGATAGAAAATTCATATGAGTTTCCATGTTATACATCTGTGTGTTTTACCATACAGTTGATGCGAATTTGATATTGGACAGTGTATGATATTAAAGACCTAAATCTGATCATTTGAAGGTTGGGATAGAATTCACTTGACATGCTATAAGCACAAGTGTAAGCGGACTGTTGCAACCCATCTTCAAGAACAACCACACAGGCTTATCATAAATAGGGGGGGGGTTAGTTGGCATGAACCTTGTTTTTTTTTTTTTTTAATCTAAGTCCTGTTATACTGTACTTTAAACAGTCCTCCTAACTATGCTGCGTTTTTATTTTTTATGGCTTTTTTTTTGCGCTGTTCTGTTCATGTAGCACAAATAAGCATTGCACTTGGTACCATGCTTTACCTCATTTCAAGAAAAAAATGCTTAACAGAGAGGAAAAATGTGGTTTGGCCTTGCTGCTGTTCTGATTTACTGAATCTGAAAATGATAATTATAATGCCTGCAATGTGTCATTTACTTGCACAACTTAAATAGGTCATTTGTAATGTCTGTGGCATTTTTACTGTATGTGAAAAAATACAACAAAGAGATGTAACAACTCTTGATTGTATTTTAAAGCTATTGTTTTTCTACTACATCATTTTACTGTTATGTGAAGTAATTGGAAGTAGAATGACCTCTGACACTCCAGTAATTATCTCTGAACAAACGAACTTATTATGTGTATAATGTAGTTTTTGCAAGAAGACAGCCCCTAGTAATTTTTGGTCAAACTCAACTAAATCTCTGCTCAGTCTGAATATTGAGTGCCCAGTAGCAACTTCTGAAGTGTTTGTTCAGCTTGATGCTTCTAAAATCTGTGCAGAAAAAAACCTACTATTTTTAAGTCTCATTACACAATGGTATGTTGCGACTGCAGAATACAGAACTCAGATGAATGAATTCCTGTGCTGGAGAGGAATGTAGCGGTGGCTTAGGGATGAGGGGCCAGATCCTCATCTAGTGCAAATTGATGTGCCGTCATTTAATCAATAGAGCTGCATTCTTTGACATACCTAAAGATCTTGTGCTTATGCCTATTTTGCAGACAGAGTTTGGGTTATCCTCCTCGTAAGCAAATATAGAACCATAAACTGGAAAATGGGAGGTTTATATTACATTACTATGCTACATGCATTTACCTGTTTAGAAAGTGAACTCTTTGTATCCCAGTCACAGCAGCACACACAATCTGAAAATGACAAATGGTGTCATGGTCTGCTGTGACGCTACACTTGCCTCTGACAGTATTCTGGGTTTGTGTGCTTGGAGGGGGGGGTCCCTACAAAAACATTCCCATGGAAATCTCTGTATTTATTACATGAGTAAAGTGAGAAGGATTTGGGTTTTGGTACTTAATTACTGGCATTGATCCTTTTCCAATTGCTCTGATTTTCAAGAAGTTAAAGTTAATTTCTTTACTTTCACATTTAAGACTTAAAACACTACAATTCATGACCATGAAATGTAATTTAAATATCAACTGTGATTCAATCTGAATTATGGTAGCAAATATGTAGAGGTCATTGTAGTATACTCCACTAGCAGTTAAAGTTAACTCTGTCAAAACTACTACATTTCTTTAATAATTTTTTTTCCAGTTAAGTCCTTGGGTTTGTTCCCCTCTTATATTTGAATGGCAACCACAGACTACTTTAATTGCTTTGTAGATGCACTCAGAATTTACTGCAGCAGCAAGTTGGAGAGAAAAATGTTTGTGAACAAGAATTGGAAGTTGCAGGCCTTTTTATTGTAAATAGTTGGACTGAAAAGATGGTTAAAATCAAGTAGAATGAATGACAAATAAAATTTGATGGACAATAAAATATTTACCATCACATGCTGCAGCTGTCTTTAAGGGACATAAAATGTAATTCATTCATACTGTAATCATGCTGCAGAAGTTTGCAATCTGCACCTTATGGATCACAATTACCTTTAATAGTTTTTTTGTAATAATTGTAGTTGAGTATATCTCCAATAAAGTTATGGTCTGTTCACCTTGTATTGTCTTTTTGCTTGTGTTTTGAGTTCCTCTTAATCTTTCCATAAATGTTCTAGAGTTTACAAAAAAAATTACTTTTCAGTCCCAGTATAAATAAAAGAGAGATTGTGAAAACATTATTTCTTGGCCTTGTTTAAAGACTGCTTGTCTCCTTCCTCTGATGAATGAACTGTCTTCATAGCTGTGTGAAGCCTCTTAAGGGACACTCAGGTTAAAAATGATGATGTACGTGCTACAATTTGATCTCTGTGTTGACCATTATACCTGCAGAATTTCTGCTGGAGCTGGGAGGCCCCTAAGCACAAGGGTTCAGTAACGCAGGGTTGCACAATTCAGCACATGTTTTAAGAATAACTTGTTAATCTTTACTAAGAGTCTCAACATTAATAAAGTTTATTTTTTTTTTCTGTTAGTATTTCACTTACTCAGAATATACTGAAAGGATGGTTTTAGAGTGTTATGACTAGCACACCAGCATCTTGACTGCAGTTTACGGGGGATGAGACAGACTTGCTGGTCAAAGACCAGGAGTCTTCCTTTTTGAAAACTTCCCAATGCAGCAGTCAGTTTCTTGACATCTCTGATGGGCAACATCTATCTCACATTTTGTCTTAAGATATAGAGAAAAACCTGCTGGACTGCTGATAGGCATGGTGGTACCTTTTTCTGGGACCTGGGGGAGGGCTCATAGGGCAGGAAGGAATGCCAGGCTTGACTTTAAAAGAGGAATTAGTAAAGTTGTAACATCAAAACATGAGGTTGTAGGATAGTCACCACTTTCACCCTGACAGACCTCAGTGGCCATTCTAGCAAATGAGAAGAGAATGCTTCTGTCTATCTGAAAAAGGGCTTTATTACAAGAATAAATATGTTTCATAATTGCGTCAATAGATCTAATATGTATTTGATTAGCTGCTATTCTTAAGTGAAACCATACAGAAGAAGGAATAGAGTGAGAAATTGAGTGAAAACTGAGGGGAATAAGTATTTTAATATGCTTGCCCTGAGAAAAGGTAATAACAAAGCTATTCATAACTTCAAGTCCACTAACACAGAGGAATGAGCAGATTTGGTGCTTGGCTGGTCTTTGCTTAATATTCTTCTAGAGTCCAGGTGCAAGATCTATTCATTAGAGGAAATCTCCATGTCAGTGAACACAGGCAGTACTGACATCTATGTGGGTTTTATATTTTTTTTAACGTTGCTTTTTATATATAATTCATGGAAAGCTTCATGCTAACTCTTAAATTGAAGTAATTTTCTTCTCTTAACTAGAAAATTTCCTGTAGTTTTGGATTCCTGTCCAGCTCCCACTGCAGTCACTGGGAAGACACCCACTTGGACTCTGTAATCTCTGATCATTTGAATTCAACACAGAAGTTCTTCAGCTATACTAAGCATGAACTCCAGACATCAAGTAAAAGTTTAGATATTCAACAATACGCAAAGGCAGCTTCTTCTGTTTTGCTTCTATTTTTCAGGCTTTTAAGTAAAAAGGGAGGTACGTTAGCTGGCTATGTACTTTTGAGATAACCCCACCTATTGTGAATATCCAACTGTTTGCTCCATTTTATAAGGACCAACGTCCTCAAAGATTCTGTTAATGTCTAGGATGCCTCAGGTATGCGCTTTGCAGACAGCTACACCTGGTTTGACTCCTACCTTAGTGGAGCCAGGTCAGCAGCTACAGTTGGGTTTTCTTGCCCTTGGATCACCCTTCCAAAATGAAATTAGTTGAACGAGAGAGAGGCCCCTGCATTCCCACCCAGGGCTGATGCTCAGCTGATTAGATGGATTCCATACTATGGATTGAAGCTGGAAATGTTAGTTGAGGGAATTGATGGGACAAGGAGAAGAGGAGATTCCATCTAGCTGCAACACAGCCAAGTGAATCACTAGTTACTCCAGGGTCATGCTGAGGTGAGGATAATCCCTATTCTTTACTGCCACTTGGCCTAAAGCAGGAGAGTAAGTATGCACTATTGCAGCTGTACTAGTATTTATAGTAAACATGCTATTTTTGCAGACTTCACTCATTGAACCCTGAAGTACTGAGCTCTGTGAGTAAACTGCAGGATCCAATCCATTCCTCAACTATATGTTCCTTTACGAAACTAATTTTCACAGAAGTACTTGAATGGCACTTTGGTATAAATTTTAGGATAGGATTTTAAACTTTGTTCTATAAACAATATCCTAAATAACAGAGGAGCAGAGCTGTAGTTGTATGAGTCACCTATTTTACAACTACCAGCATTGGCACAAGCATGAGTGAATTTTACAACTACCAGCATTAAGCACAGGCATCTGCTCTCGTGTTCTTATACCACAGTCATCTCCAGTAGCCATTTTGATTTCATTTACTCACCCTCCCATCACACAAATCTAGGCAAGACCCTGGTGTCAGAACAAAACCCTACCTGCGTTGTCAAGCCTCAGTATCTTGATAGCTAAGATCTGTCCTATTCTAACTCATCTATAGAAAATACTAGCATTTTGTAGCACCACTTTGAAGTTCAGAAATTATTGCTTTCAGGGTGATTCTAGCTGGAAGTGTAGGGCATTATGTTCCTGCCAACAGCACTCATCACCTTCCTCCCTGGTGGTGGAGGTGGGAAGGGATCTGTGGAATATGTAGTAACTGTTTTTCCCTGGACCAAATGCCTTTGCTGTTCTTTGAAACATTGCCTTTTCTATGGTATCCATCAGCTAGAAGGGTTCCTGCATGAAACTCTACCTGCTGGGTAAGGCTGAATTCCCACAGAGTACCAGTGTCCCCAGCAGGTGCAGCAAGGCAGAGGAGGAGGGTAGTTCAAACCTTGCAGAGCAGATTCAAACACGTATCCTTGTGCATGTGCATTGCAAGGGTCCTCCTTATTTTACTTAATGTTTGGTTGCAAGCCACTAAATTAGTGTAAAATAACCACAACACAACCTGCGTGGAAGATTTCTTGTAAAGTAATGTCAGTTTATTGTCAGTTTAGCTAAGGTGAAGGTTTTACTTAATGCAGCAGCTAAATAAATCACAACAGAGCCTATGGTACATAGGCAACAGGAACTACACTAAACATGAGTATATAATCTATGCTAGTGTAGGGTATAGTGTGTTGATGTGTGTCAGAAAATCGCAGAAACGGCAGTGACTGAGACAAGGGGTGATGGGGGACCTACAGAAATGCCTGAGTCGTATCAACAAATAGAGAAAGTTTGTAGGCTGGAAATATTTCTGAAGAAATGGTAAGATTCAGAGACACCTTAAATACGAGGACGAAAGGTAGCAGACCTAGGCAAGTTTGCTCTTAAATCAACTCTCCAGAAAGGGGTAAGCATTGTGGAGGGGGCTGGGTAATGGTGTAAAGAGGCAGAGCCGAAGGTCACCTAGTTCAGCATCTGGTTTTAAGGCGACAGTGGGACGTGGGAGGGACTGAAAAGAGGAGATCAACTGAAGTAGAGCCTTACAACAGGCAGAGGTCAAGCTTGGACACCAAATACTGCAGAAGTCACTTATCAGGTTTTGGCACTTCTAATAAACTTTAAGCCTCATGTATCCCTGAACTTAGTCATCTGAGGTCCAAAACAAGTCTTGTGGTCTAGGCATTGTATTGCTCTGAATTCGCCCTCCTCCTGCAACAGCTTAAAGCTTGTGACTCTGCTTGTCACCCCTATAGTGAATCTATATCTTCCCTGCAATTGTGAAAACTCAGTTTTGCATCCAAAGCAAGCCCATAGTGAGAAGAGCCATGGCCTATTTGCTGTGCCAACAGTGAAGGAACAGTTTCTGTGCCAGCCACACCACAGACAGCAGGCACAGTAGAGATGTGTTTTGTAGAGCTGTGTTTTATAGATAGGAAACTGGTTGCCGTTAGAGATAAGACTGTAGTTGTGGCCTTACTGGCTTAAAATGCTCTGCTATTTTTCACCTTGTCATGACTGCTCACACACAGAGCTACATTTTACTCATGCCTTACATTGGCAGAGTCTTCTGTCTTTTTTGAAAAAGCATCTCTGCCTTGAGACTTCACCAAGATAACATCTCAAACTAGAAGCGATTACAACTAAGGGTTACAACTTTCCTGTTGAAGCCTAATAGGCAGGAGTAAGCCCATTGGTGGTGATTATCAGGGGATAGTTTTAAGCTTTCAACTGATTTTCTTGTAAAACCTAACTTGATGTTCTGAAGTTGACTCCTCACTGTGATCTCGGAGAAGGTTCTGAGTGAGATCAGGCTGGAGAGATTTAAGGCTGATGTGATCATAGAATTGTAGAATCATAGAACAGATTGGGTTGGAAGGGACCTCGAAGATCATCTTGTTCCAATGTCCCTGCCATGGGCAGGGACATCCCATAGATCATGTTGACCAAGGCCCCATCCAACCTGACCTTGAACACCTTCAGGGATGGGGCAGCCACAACCTCCCTTGGCAACCTGTTCCAGTGTCCTACCACTCTCATGGTAAAGAAATTCTTCCTAATGTCTAGCCTAAATTTGCCCCTCTCCAGTTTCTACCCATTCCCCCTCATCCTTTCACCACAAGCCTTGATGAATAGTCTCTCTCCAGCTTTCTTGTAGGCTCCTTTCAGGTACTGGAAGGTCACTGTAAGATCTCCTCAGAGCCTTCTCTTCTCCAGGTTGTACAAGCCAAACTCTCCCATTCTGACCTCATTTAGAATGTGCTCCAGCCCTTGGATTATTTTTGTAGTCCTCCTCTGGACCTGTTCCAACAGCTCCATATTCTTCTTACGCTGAGGATTCCAGAACTGAACACAGTACTCCAGATGAGGTCTCACAAGAGAGGAATATAGGGGCAGAATCACTTCCTAATTAGGCATCTGCCTAATTTTGCTCCCACTTTGCCACCACAGAGGTCTCTGGTTAGTGGGGTTCCAATGGCCAGTTGCTTTCTGGAAGCACAGCTGTGATGATCTTTGGTGAGTATGAGAAATGCTGAGTGACAATAGTGGAGATTGAGCCTTTGGCTTGACTCCCTCAGAAACCAGGGGCTGCTTCATAGGGAGGCTCATCCCATTCCCTCACCACTGCCTGACTGCTGGAGTTGAAGGCTGCAGCTTGGCCCTAGGGCTGGGAATGCCCACCAATGACAATTACTGCAAGCACATGTCCTGCCATGGGTGCCTATGCACCTCCCTCACTTGCAGCTGGGGCTATAACGTTAATGTTTTACTCCTGAGACTATGGTATAGTTCTCTTCACTTCGAATCCCCAACCATCCCTCTCAAGTGTCAGTGTTTATAACCACTGTGCACAATTACTGTCTTTCCCTAACCCTGACTCCACCCCAGAAGCAGCTGTATTTCCACAGCGAATAAAGCAATCCCTGCATGTATGATTTTTAAGTGCTTCAGGGCCCTTTGGGAGAGAAGGTGCTATTGTACAAGATATTATTAAAACAGGAATATGTGTAATGGGTGAATAATTTTGATACTGTATGCTTAATATAACATGACGGTTGTAAATCCAGTGAATTACCATAGGTATTTGCTGTGCAGTGTGTTTATGAATTGTTTGGGCAGGTGTTTTTTAAGTCCTAGTTTTTCACACAAAATGTGAGTTACAGGACAATTTAATAATATTCCTTACTGGACTCCAATATGCCACAATTAATTGTAGAAATGTTATCACTTGCTGGCTGAGCTTAAAATTAAATTTTAATTTAAATTATGTACAAGAAGGTAAAAGAAAAAAGCAGCGTGGAGAAAAAAAGATCTGCAGAAGTAAACTTTTAGATCTGTCTTTGATCTCTTACAAGCAAATATCTTAAAGATGCAGAAATCAATCATTTTGGTATTGTACAACTGTATTTCACGTGTACTTCCATACAGGTTAGAAGCAGTCTATTTTGATTGCCATAATTATATAGTTCTCTAAAAATTTATACTCAATAGTTATACTTGTAGTATTTATTGATGTGACTGGGTATCTGTACTGCACATGTTACTTGAATCAAACCTTGCTGTATAGTTTTTAAATTCAATCCAAAATAATGTAATTCAGGATTACAAGGGGTTGGAATTTCTTATTTTTATTTTTTACCAACCCCTTGTAAAGACTTATAAGAATGTGAAAAAAAGTTTCCTTTCTCTGAAGAAGAGAGGACTACTCTGTTTCAGTCTTCCATCTGCTTTTGTACTATGAGCTGAATCTCTCCCTTAACTGACGTTACACCATGCAGCACAGCAGTAAACTTCCTAGAGGTAGCACTGGTTAGAGATTTTAAAACTTGGTGACTGAAGAACACATCTTCTCTATCACTAGAGGATTTTGCAAGTGTAAATTTAACTTACATTGGTTTTATTGAAGATTATCACCAGCATTCTTTGGAGCTGTGGAGCCCTTTGCTTTTCACATAGGCATTTGCAGCTCCTGGGAATTTGCTTTGACTTACACACCTCCACAGTCATTAGTGCCGCCTTACAGATGAGTAAGGCTTAGGACCAAGGTTCAGAGGTGCTGTGCTCCACCACTCTAGCTGAGGTCCAGGATGGCTGAAGGTGCTGGACGTCATTGCCCACCTGTCCAAGCCCCATCCCATCACGCTTATGCTTTCCCAAGCACCAGGGAGCTCAACACCAACAGGATCAGGCCCATCACTGAGTGTAGCTGGATCTCGGTAGTGCGACATTACAAGCTGGTAGCTTGGATGGAGGTTTACTTAAACATTTTGTTTCCACTTGACTGGTGTAAGGAAGGCGTTTGCAGCCTGTCCCCCTTCCTGTGCCGTGCCTTGTGTACGTGTAAAAAGCTGCCCTTGGCCCCAGATGATATGTTTGCTTTTCATAATTAATGCTGAACTCGACTTGAGGCAGATACCAAAGGATGATTTTTTAAACAGATGTTGCAGGTCACTTGTAAGTTATTTGTCAAATAAGTTTCAGAGCACAAGCCGCTGCTTTTGCCATTGTAACCAAAGGCGTATGCTGTTCAGCAGCAGTAATTACAAAGCCAGGGCAATGGAGGGAAAATTCATCTTATTTAAAAGTGTTTTAGTGTCACCAAACAGCTTGCAATGCCATTAGGTGAGTTTTGGTAGACACATTCGAGTTGAGGGTTTTAATTTGTTTGAAGTATTCTCTAAAACAGAATTATGCTGGAGTTTACATAAAATGAGAGAATGACATGAAAAGTTTTAACTTAAGCAGCAAAATATAAAGGCTAATCTTATTTAAAAGTAATATGTGTGTCTTGATTGAGTGCCCAGATACACTCAACTGGGACATTTTAGTGGAATCGGTTCTAAGCTGTTACACTGAGTTATACAGAGTAGGTTTTCCTGAGCTCACTTTGCCAGACCTGAAATACTCTTGTGGCTGCATTTAATAAAGAAACGAAAGTCTTGGGTAAGGGGATATGATTTTTTATGACAGAAGGAATGCAAATAACTTTTAGTCTCATTGCCTAGACCGGGTTTGGTCTGATTTGATGGAGTTTAATAATGACTTATAACCTGTGCTGACAATGTGCAGACCCGCACAACGTCATTTAACTCATTTATTCTGCTTGCTGTAAAAACAAAGAGATGGCAAATAAATATATGGAAAGTTCATTGTTTGTCAGAGGGCCCAAGCCAAAAGTTTTCAGTGACCTTTTAAAATATGGTCCCAGGCTAGTACTAAAATGTCTGTCACTCAGCGCACACACTTGCACAATTTGGCCTTTTAACCCATGCATCTTGTTTTTCTCTCTTTCAACTGGTTGTATGAATTTCAAATCAGCTGCAGCTATTTAAGTTTTTGCATTGGAGGATTACTGTAAATTGCAGTCTGACAATTACAATGTACAGCGCACAGGAGAGTTATTAATGGATAGGCCTACTGATGGCCTTTCAGCGCTGACGAGGGCCTGGTGTTCCTCACTCATAATTAGATCCAGTGGTTGTGGTCTGCACAGATGAGGCAGGAGAGGGGGTCGGCCACGGCGCGCCACTTTATCAGAGGAAGATATCAATTGATCAGAGATAGTTACTATCGGCAACGTCTAAATCTCTAATTCACCTTCTTCTTAATGACTTGTATTGGCTTAAGAAGCTAAGTTATTTGACAGCACGAAGTTCAGCTGACAAAGCCATGCAGGTGGTTTTAATAGAGGATTTCTGTTGCTTGAGATTTCACTAAAGACGGAGCAACAGTTCAACAGACACAACAGAGGCCAGTAAAAACCCTGGTCTGCTGCTCTGCTGGCCAAGGATACCAGCAGGGCTTGGGCTGCAGCAAACCACCGCTCTCATTCACACAACACTTTTTTCCTTTGCACACCCTGAACTAAGGTTTTCTCTGAAGTTTCAGTATTTATTTTAAGGAATGAATCTTATGTGGGCATAAATTATATTTGACAAATGAAAACCCAGGGTAGGGGGATTTAACTTTTTTTTTTGTTTTTTTTACTGCCCCTTGAAAAACATGTTCCAGAACATAATGTTCCTTAGAAATTTAATATCCTTTTTAGGATGGAGAGTTCAATGCCCAGGAAGAACCAGTAAGCTTTGTAAAAACTGAATAAAATATTGTTCATTTGCTGTCAATAAACCTAGAAAATAAACTGACTGCAAGCAAAGTGGTTAGGTTAGATATGGTATCATGAACCATAATTTCAGCTTTTTAATGAAGTAACCCAAGCTGCAACAGTTTTGTACTTAGATTATCACAGTGTAAATCCAATAAGAGATGGGCACCTAACTCCCTGAGGCATTGCTGATCCAGCCCTGATCCTTTCTAGAAGGATTATGACCACCTGCCAGGAACTTTTCCATGCAGTAAGGCTTGTAGCCAATCTGATGTTCACAGAGGTTTTTTATTATTATCATTCAGATTATGTATATCTATGGCAAATAAAGGTTGAGCCTGTTAAGGCTTTTTTCAGGGTAAACATTAGTTTAAAATCTTGTTCCAATCTCTTAACACATACTGAAGTAAAACCTAATGGAGTAGATCACTGGCATAGGCAGAACTTTCTGTTGTGGTTCTTGAGGGACAGCTCAACAGAAAAGTAGGTCTGTGAGACTTCACATTTTAGCCTTAAATGGAAACATATTTATTAGTACAAAGCATGCTTTTTTTAAAGCTGTTCTGGAACGAGCAAAGATGATGGACCTGCCTTCTGGTTTCACTACCAGGTTCATGACCGCACTCCCAATACCACTTCTGGATTCATGTCACAGTTTCTACTTGTGAGCACTAATATGGCATTTGTATTTCCACTGGGCTTGCAACCTATGTCTGTAAGCTATGGCTTTGCAGCTCCTAGGTCAGGGACCGTTGGCCTGAAGTGTTGAGAATAAATGTACTGTGCACCTGTAGCATGCTATTATCTCAAGATCTCAAAGTGCCTTTGAATCTTGCTAATTATGGTTTATAAAGCTCTGAGTGTTATCCCTGTCAGAGGAGAAAGCAAAAGCAGAGGGAAATAAGTAACTCCCCCAAAAGCAATAAATTGCTAAATGATTCATTAAGAGATTTGTCCAGCCAGGAATATAGACTGAGCTAGAGCACGAATTGTAGTGCTGATCCTTGGATGCTGACAGAGGAGTCTTGTCAGGAGATCACTGTAATGTTTTTTTGCTTTACATGAGGAAAACACTCAAGACCCCAGGTCACAGGTGAGTTACCACACAACTATAAATTTTCTCATTAAAATGAGAGCTGTCATTGTGGACCTGACTGAGCTAGGTAGCTGGAATATCAGTGTCATTCTGAGTGTAACACGAATGTACCAGCAGAAACCTAACTGGAGAATGGTGCTGGGAGAGTTCTGCTTCTCTGCACTATGAAGCAAAGCAAATGAATGGTGATAGCAGTCATCTTCAGCCCAAAATGTACCTATTCTGCCATGGACAATGAGTCCTTTTTCGGAACAGGTGTGTAGGTCAGCTGTTTGTTCTAAAGTGTGTTTTCATTTTATACTTGTGTGTGCTTTTACCCTTAGAATTTTGCTTTTTGTGTTTGAAGCTGCATTGTGCAAGGAAGGTTTCTTATGTTTGCAGAGTAACGTGCACAGTGAAAAGCTATTACTGACATCTTTGGATTGATCTTACTGACATCTTTATTCACAAATGACTAGTGATGGTGGGGACAATAAGAAATGTAGCTCTGCAAGATCCCAATGTGCTGCAAAAATGAGTTGCCCTCTTGTCCCTTGCCTTGAGTGAGCTGCCAGATATTGGTGCGGGGGCAGGACTGAGCCTCCGCTGCTCTGTCTGCGATTACGTGCCAAATAGACAAAAGTTAAGCTTCCCACTGAGGAAGACTTTGGCATCAAGATTCAAGCACAATTCTTTCTCTTGCTGTAAGTCTGTTTTTTTATTATTTAATTTTTGAGTTGGAATGTTTCAAATACTTCATTTAACTTTACCTATGTTCAAGGACTTGCTGAAAGAACCATTATGGATGCAAAGAGCAAACCTTGATCACTCAGCCCTTGTAGGTGACAGTTTTGGCACATTTGGAGAGTTCAAAGCCGGAGAGGGGGGCACATTCTTTGCTTTTGTAAAAAGGGGAGCCTCTGATGACTCAGTGGAGCTCTGTTCATTTACACAGAGAAGATAGGGCCCGACATTTTGCTCTATAATTATTTCCATAAGGGACATCTCAGCTCAGGCCCTGCAATAGTCTTTGTGGTGTGAATAATCGCCAAGCTGTTAGCAATTTTGAGCAAGCCTGTTAGCACCATGATCTGATCAGCTGAGATTTGTAGGGATACGTCTCAGAGCCATTCTATTGCTCACAGCCTCATTGCTCTTGCAGCTCGTGTCTTCCTACAAGACAACATAACACAGAAGCTGCTGGTATTAGGTTACTCTTCCCTCTTTTGCTTCATTGGTGACTGTGCCTCACAATGTAATATTTAATTCCAAACACCCTTATTTGGTTCAATAACTTTGAAGGTAGCTGCTTTCCTGTTCAGTGCTCATTAGCTAATGACATTGGGGTAAGCTGGTCAAAAGAAGGTACATGACAGGTGGGCTTATTCTACCAGTATACTCATGGCCCAAGACCAAAATATGATTTTACGTGCATTGGAACATATATCTATACCTCATTCTTCTTCCCCAGGTAAAGCAATTTCATTAATTCAATCTTCAGTGCATATATCTCTCTCTAAATATGCACACACTATATTTATGTGTATTTAACTGGCTCATACATGACTTACATGTCAAGCCACCTGACAACAAAGCAGAGAATGTAACCAGTTCCAGAGCTTCTGATGCGAAGCACTGCTGCAAAAAGCATTATAATGAATAGCTGACTTCTGTCTTAGTAGTGCCTTCATCGTTTTATTCCTTTTTGAAACAAAGTCTGTTTTGACTGTTTTACTATACTGTTAACAGACAGATATACTCAGAATGTGGCCAGTTATGTTCAAGGCTGGATTAATATAGGTTTGTTATTTTACTAGTGTATCCACCCTTCAGCTGCAAAGCAGGTTGTGAATCAGTCCCCTTTTTGTTGTTTTTAAAGTAGTTTAGGGGCTTTAAAATGGTATTTAACATTCTTACGGTCTGCTGTACAATTTCTAACTATTTCTTCTTTTTTTATATCCACTTTTCTGCCACTCAGAATCTTATAAGGAAAACAATGCAGTTGCTGCTAATGCCAAGGTGTAGCATAAGTGCTTATGACGTTCTTAATGACTGTTCTCCCTCAAGCATTCTGGTGTCATAATTTTTAACTTGTTAAAGAGTCCCAGCATTTACAGAGGGCAAGAAAGAAGGCCAAGTTTTCAAGAAGGCCTTTGTCTCAGAGACTGGAATGGATAAATTTGTCCTTGCTTCTTTCCCTAGGAAAGCTCCAGCCAGTTGTCCTTGTCTTCAGTCTGGCCTCCTTGATGTAGCACTAAGATTATGGAAAAAAATATTCTGTGTCTGGAAATATGAAAGGAAATGGCTACTGGGTCAGGAGCCAGCAGTTGTGATGCTATGCTAGCACACGTTCAAGTCACACCCAAGCACTCTGTGACCTGTAAAAACTGAAATATTGCTGTTCATTTGTTTCTACCTTGAAGTTGTGGTGTCTGTGTTTATTCTCTTTCCTCAAATTCAGAGCAATGTAATCTGAATGCTGAAGGAAACTGTTTTTTGAGCTGATCTTCTTAGATTCTTGATTGATTCTAAAAATAGGACCCTTCTGTCCATTAAGATAAGACTGAAGCACTGGTGACATTAAGCATAGCAAATAGCCTTGGTGTTCTGGTCTGCAAAAAAAAAGTCCATCCTGTCTAGCAGGGACATTGCATCTGACTGGTCTCTCAGACCTGGGTGGGAGGTTGTGGTTTATAAAGTGTCACCTCCCACCATGCCCTAGAAGCCACTGTCCCCAGAGGGAGGAATCCAGTGAACATATTGTATTTCAGAGCTCTTGTGATAAAGCTTATGTAACCTGGAAGACAAATAGGTTTCTGCCTCCCCTTTTTCTCTTTGTATTTCATG
Source organism: Piaya cayana (assembly GCA_013389865.1). Lineage (NCBI taxonomy): Eukaryota > Metazoa > Chordata > Aves > Cuculiformes > Coccyzidae > Piaya > Piaya cayana. The sequence goes on along the minus strand of WAAB01002888.1, from coordinate 62,346 downwards.
TCCCTGCCTCCTCTGTGCTGCTCGTTTTTATTTTCTTTGCAAGAGTCCCTTTACCTGGACTCCTGCTGGATCTTGCCCCTGCACCAGGGAGTGTATGTGCAAGTAACACAGCATGTGCTGTGGAGACCTCAGCCTCAAAACCACACTGTTATCTGTGCACGTCGTGCTGTGCAAACCCAACGCTACTGACTATGTTGTAAGCATGTTTAGAACTTCCCAAATGTAAGAACTAGGAGATGAAAAATATTATGATTTTTCAGTCCCTGTAAGTTAGGCATCATATAGATTGATATCCAACCTTGCTTTCCTACCCTCTTTTGCCCTCTCATTGCTGTGTTCATGCCTCTTCCAAAGTACTAGCAGCAGTGTTTGTAGACTGCACGTTGAGCTGGGTGATGCAACTATCGCCATCCCAATGTATCTTTGTGTATTTTTCTGGTTTATGGTCACATTAGCTTTCAGTTGGATCTGGTTTCTCATCTGACTCACTGCATAACTTCAGGAGCACGGGCATCAACACGAGGGAGAAGGCAGGGCTGCTGAAGGCAGGAAAAGCAGTGATTGATGCCAGTCTCTACTTCCCCTGGTTGCAAGCTACTGTAAGACTACTGGCCAGGTGCTCCCAGCTCTTGTTTCCCATCACACCAAACATAGGAATGTCATGAGGACCAGCTCCTGACTTGGTGTTCAGGTTACTCGCTGAGCTGATATGTCTGTATGTGGTTGTGCAGTCCCAGCACAAACAAAGCATCAGAAACGGTTAATGATAGTCAAGCGAGGCAGAACTGGGACACTACTCTTGGGGGCAGCTGGCTGCTCGGTCAGGCTAAGTGTGGTGTGAAACCAAGCTCACATAGAGGCATTGATCAAAGCACCATCTCAACATGTTCGTGTCAGACACAATAAGCATTTAGGAATTTGCTTTGGGAGGCGCTGAGAGAATAATTTTACATAATACTTCTGGAAGGTATCAATCTCTGTGCTGTGGGTCACTCCCACCCACCTCCTTCCCCATCTGCTACACACACACACTACAAATACCTGTGCACGCAAACAAACCGACACAAACACATACACAATGGCTTCTTTGTTGGCATGGAAAAATGGACCACAGGGAGCTGCACATCCCAGAACACAGCTCTGTTTGCGTCTCAAATCATGACGGATCACTGCGGGGAGCCTTAAATCTCTCTGGGTCTCAGATCTCTATCAAAAAATGGGGGCAGGGGCAGCTGGAGTATGCTCAATTTAACATAAACTGCATGCATAGCTGGATTCCTTACTACCTTGTCAATGCCACCCTCAGCTGCCAAGGTCTGAGAACCCCTGAGTCTACCGAAACCAAAAGGAGGTGAGGATTTTCTTTGACTTGGATGCAGATTTTTTAAAGGGGACTTGGGAAATAATTAACACATAATTAACCTGTGGAACTTTCTGCCAGGAAGTATTACTGAGGCCAACTACTCTGCAGGGTTAGGAATTTATATGAATAATAAGAGATCCAAAGTGGAAAAGGTATCAGCCTTCAAAGTAAGGAGGACATTATTAACCAAAATGAGTTAAGGAGATGGTTTTCTTACGAATAAGTTATTTCCTAGTGGACTGTTATGGGATGTCTTACACCCTTCTGTGAAGCCTCTGGGAATAGCTACTGATGAAGACAGTAAAGGCTGGTCTGATCCATTCTGGCAAATGTGTTTCCTATTAAATACTCTGTATTTCAGATGTTGTGCTCTAGAACTAATGGAGCTGCACTCAGCCTGCTTTCTACTGTGCTCTGGGAAATAATTGCTTGCTCGACTCATTTAAAGAATATATTTTATTTGATCCCAGATCTGTCGCTGTTGTAGATTGCTATTATTTGAATGATTTATTCTAACTTCATCTCACTGGCAAGTTGTTCATTAGAAATGAAAATATACATATGGAGGAAGCCAATCTGTTTAAGGAGTGAACTCTGTAAAGGTGTGACATAAAATTGTTAGAACAAGTCAGACTGAAAGGTCAGCCAGCCCAAGACTTTTACAGTGGTCTGTAGGTGTCAGAGGAAACAACATATGCAATGGAGAAAGCACAGAGTTATCCTTCCTGGTAGACCCTCTGATTGTGACACTTCATGGCTTGTGGACTTCTGGAGCTTGAGGCTCTCTCCTCACCACAGGACTTAATGGCAAATTAAGTTTTTAATTCCTTCTTAAACTGTCTTTATATTTAGGCCTTGACTACATGCTGTGGTGGTGACGTCAATGTTGTAATTAGACCCTGGGTGAGAAGGTACCTCCTTTTGGTTGTTCTTAGCCTGTTCAGCTCATTCCCTCAACTCTCGTGGGGTGGACAAGAGTTAACAGTCCTCCTTGCAAACTGTTATGGCCTCCAGAACCTTTTGAGAGCTCCCTTATTCTTCTTTTCCAAAGTAAAGTTGAATGGGTTCAGCAAAAGACACTGGAGCTTGGCAATATTTATCTCTCTTTTACACCCTACCCCCAAAGTACTAGTTTTAGCTTGTTTTCTCCTGTCCTTGCAAACAATCTAAACTTTCACTGTAGCATTTGTGATTTTACATGCGTCCACTGTATCTTCTTATCCTTATCACAACCAACACAACTTTTCTTTTCAATCCAAGTACCATTTCCACTGCCTGGTTCCACGTATGAAAGTTCAATACCTCCTGGTCTTTTACAACCCTTGATGAACTTTCCTCCAGTGTGCTTGTTACCTTTCCCTTCTGCAGTTCTGCTGCTTTCTACTAGCAGCTGGGAAGCTGAAACAGCATCAGGGATTCATGACATAGGGGTACTATGAATTTACACAGTGGGGTGGAGACCACTGTGGTTGTGTTCTCCAAACTCTAACTCTAACTCTAAGATCACATTTGCTTTTCAGACTGCTGTGAATCCCAGAGCTGATACTTTCAGAGGACCAACTGTGATGAGAGCTAGATCACTTTCCCAAATAGTTTTTGAGCCTGCTTAAGGGGCACAGCTCCAGGAATAACTCCTTAATCCATTTGTTGTAGATATTTTCTCTCCACTGGGGAAATGAAATAACGACTTTTTTACAGGAGTGAAACTCTGACCTTTTTGGATCAAGCCGGAAGCACATCTTTCTTGCAGCCCTGACTCTCTGATAGTGGTTTTTGGATGCTTAGGGAAAGAGCCAGGTGTTATGTTGTGATATTTCTGTATCTGTTTTCTGTAGTATGGCAATCTGTGGCTTGGAAACTTCTTGGCCAGATTGCATCTGTTTTGGTTCTCACAGTCCTTGGGCGACATTTTCTTTGTTCAATTTCATATGGATTCTTTAACGCCTTTTATTTCAGCCATTTATTAACCTGCAAGGGGAACTTGCCTCTACCCTTGAAGACCCTAGATCTGAGAATCTGTTTCTGACTGGTTTTTGAAACTCCAGAATTTTTCATCTCACAGCCATGATAGCTATTAACATAATTTTTTTGAAAAGTATCCTTTCCATATGTCTGTCCTTGTCTTTGTGTCTATCCATGTCAGAAACCCAAGGGGACTGCAGCTCACAAAAGTCCTCCAGCTAGGTTGAAACTGGCAGCCTCAGGGTGCTTGGAGATCATGGTGAGGTGTGCAGAGCTCGATGGGTTATTTAGCCTTCTGCTGCCATGACTGCACTGTTATCAGAAAGCCAGATGAAAGTTAGTCCCACTGTCTGCTCAAGTTGCAGTCACACCTCCAGGTTGCAGTGTAGACAACCCCTGTGTCTGAGAGTGTTACACTACATGAGTTCTTCCAGTTACAATAAATTTACTGTGAAATATTAAACACTAGCATATACCATTTTCTTGGCCAAAAAGAAGCAAAAGTTGGAATCTGAATTTTAAACTCTAATGCAACAAGCAAACATGCAGATTTATGGGCTTAGCAAACACATACAACTTTTGAGACATGCCTAGCAGACATCATGCTTCTAAAATGTCACAGTTCATGTAGCTGTCACTTCAAACACTAAGGAAACTGGCACTCCCAAAGTGCTAGCAAGCTCTGGCTGGACAGTAACAAGACTCGAGGTCTAAAATTAAAAACTGTCCAAGAAAATGTATAACTTCTTAAAGACCTCATTCTGAATGTTTTATACTACACTCCAGTTTGCAAAGAAATGACCAGCTAAATAGAAATGAGATGTTTCCACCACACCTTTGGTAAAGGAAACAGAGCTGTTTGTAATGGAGCAGCTTCCATGGGGAGCATCATGAGCCCTGCTGTTTAAAGAATGTTTTCTCCTATGAGGTTTACTTGCCTTTCTCTGGCAGATGTCTAACCAGTGATGCTGATGTGTTTTACACAGTGGCCTACCTGAATGTCAGTGATGAACACAATGTGTTCTAGTTCTGCAGTTATCAAAAGCCTCATTTCTGTTCACAAGTCAGATAATTTTTCTTTCTGTTATAGCAATTTAGTAACGTCAGCTTGGAAATCTCTTTGCACCCTGTTTTGGTAAATGAAGTACACTGACCTAGTTGATACCTCTAGGATAAACAGACAAAACTCCCTGGGTTTTGAGACCTGCTGCCCTTCTCCTAAAAGCAACAGAGAGACACTCCTCTGGAAGCAACTTTCTCCCATTTAAATACACCAAATAATTTGATAAATGAACCTTTTTATTCTGGTGCTCCAGAAAGTTAAAATAAATATCAGAACACAGAAGGCAAGAACAAATATTATGAATTTCAAGCAGACCTCACCCTTCAAAGAAACTTGTTTGGTTTTAAGTTCGGGAATTTAAAAATACAATTTTCCTGGTGAACTGAGATGGAAAAACTCTGGAGAGAATTTATTCTCTGCTAATGGGATATTCTACTGATGCATGGCATTCAATAATCATAGATCAGATGTTCTAAAGTGGTTTTTCCATATATCTGGGTGTAGCTTTAAAACCAGCCACTCCCTGCCCCTTATCCCAGAGACATACTGCTTGTATTTGGCTTTCCTGTCCTTTCACTTAGTGTTGATAGTTAGCCATATTATGTCCCTCATCCAAATGACCTCACCCCCTCAAGTCCTGCAGTGAGAACAGTGAGGGACTGAGCATGATAAAAGATTATCTCATGTCCTTTCAGCTGCAGGTTCAATATTACCTTTTCAAAACTACTGATGCAGCTGTTGGGCACTAATTTGTGTACTGATTATCTTGTTTCACTAAATTTCTTGTTTCCTTCAACGGCTTCAGTCATACTTTCAAGCAAAAGATTTCCCTCAGGACCTCGTCTACCCGTGCCTTGGACACCTCCAGGGAAGGCGAGTCGGCCACCTCCCTGGGCAGCCTGTTCCGGTGCCCGATGACCCTTTCTGTGAAGGACTTCCTCCTTATCTCTAGCTTTGAACAGATGTTCCAATTAGAGATCAGTAATGAGATTGTCGATGTCTTGGGCAGGTATCACTTTATCAGGGGAGTGGTCAGACCTCTCTAATTTCAAAATCATAGAAACCCAGTGGGTTTTACCTGACACAAGATGTAAAACTTTGCTCGGTTCCAAAGCCTGATGGAGGAAAACAGCTCTCCACATGTAGACTGAGGAATCAGGACTCTAGTGAATCATTACCGTAGGTATGGCTGAACCACTGTCAAGATTGTTCTCCAGGGGCCCTTTGCTCTCTCACATAAAGCCACAGCTTCATTTTCAGGCATCAGAAGGGAACAGAAACAACATATCTCTTTCTTGTCTTCCTTTTCCCTAATCATGGAAAAGTCAATATATACTCCATAGGAATAGGAATGGTTGGACTCGATG
>WAAB01002888.1:22572-56185 GCA_013389865.1 Piaya cayana | reverse complement strand
TTTTTTTTTTTTTTTTTTGTAACATGCAGCACAACACTAAGTAGGGCAAAAAGAACCTTCTTCAAGAAAATGTGGCAAGAGGTAACTCCAACATTATCATATTCTTTTTGCTCAGAGTTTGTAACAACAGGCATGTGGTGAGATAGAGTGCAGTATAGTGCTTTTTGAACAATACTAGACTGATCTGATCTAGCGGAAATTGTCCTTGTTCATGGCAGGGGCTTGGAACTAGAGGATCTTTAAGGTCCCTTCCAACCCAAATATTCTATGATTCTATGATTCCATGATTTTAAAATGTAGTTCTTGCTTTCATGGATAACCTTCTTCTCATTTGAGTGGGTAAAGCTCCTTGCTTGTGAGTGCAGCTGGAGGGTTACTGCCCAAAGCATAACATCAATTTTATCAACTGGGGACAAAATGTACACAATCTAAGCTGAACTCAAGGATTTATCTTTCCTGAAGCTGTTACCAGGAGAGTCCATCACAGGCTTTGTACCATCTTTCCAGTACTTAGGACCATTTTTCTCATGCTGAGTCTCATGGTTGGATCTGAGGGAATGCAGCTGCCCAAACCATGAATTCTGCATATATGACCATGTCCTGCATGTCCTTCCCCTTCCAGTTCCTGTATATCACAAGCCTCCTACCTCTAGACAGGCTGATTAGGTGTGTAGCTGGAGTTGACTAGCTAGTTGGGATGATTTCTTTAATTACTCCACTGGGAAGACTGAACTATTTCCCTAGCTGAGTCCAATGAGCTGTCCGTGTACTTGACACCCTCTATTTACAAGGAGATGACAAGGCAAAACATTTGGTATTGGGTGTAATGGATGGATGGATTATGCAGAAATTTAGGGGCAGAGTAAGCAAAATATTTGAGAAGTACAAATGTGTAGATTGAAATGCTTAGATTAAAAGCCTATTAAAAATTTGAGTCCTTTTACTCTTGTGCTAGCCTAGAGAGAAACACAAGAGTGAAATTCGAGTGGCTAATTGAGTGCTTTGGGTTCCTGGAATATCTGCCCACAGCCCAAATGCATCTCCAGGCATTGAGTGCTCTGTTTATGCCAAAATCCCTAAAAGCGTTCAAAATAAGCTGCTTCTCACCAAAGTTTTTATCTTTGGCTAAGGGATTTAATAAGAAAGATGCAGAGAAGGAAGGCCAAATGCCTGGTGGGACAGCATGGTATGGGCAGCCTGTGTGGTGGCAGCCTCTTCCCTGGGGTGCCACATGTGTGCCTGGGCAGATCTCACTGGCGACAAGGAGTCTGTTGCCCTTTGCTTGGCAATGTACAATTGTCACCATAAGGCATTATGTATTTAATATTTCACAAGACTTGTTCAACTTCCAGGGTCCATATGTCACGAATGAGATGAAATATTCTGCTAAGCGTAAAGAAAACCTTTAATCTTGGGGACAGCAACCCTGGATTTTTACTTTGCTACTGTCATACTCTTCTCCTGAGTGCAGAAGTCATCGGTGGTTTCTGTGGTTTGTCTATTAAGCTCTTTTGTAGGTGTCTAAATGTTGTCCAGCAGGGCTTTGTCCTGCTTCACCAGGTGGAGAGGCTGCCAGTCCTGCTGGATTTGCCTGCTGAAATTAATGCAGAGATTTGCGCACACTATCTTGAGTTGTAAAGACCTCACATAATAAAAAAATAGGTTTATGGACAGGAGATATTTCTGTGGTGTATTAGTAATAGCTTTCTCTTGTAGAAATGTGTGTTCAAAAAGATGGAAATGTTGAGCTGTCAGAGAAATGATTGAAGTGGCTACCTATTATTTTTCAGGGAAAAAATGCTCGTTTGTCACTGACCATCTTCTCTTGATGTGGTTATCCCCAATTAGCCTAAAAGTGCCAGAATTACAACATAGTGTCTGCCAATTTAGCTTTACAATGGCTTGATAATTATAGAGCAGGAAAATAGTATGTCTGGAAGGTTTTAACTGGCGAGCAAGGAGCTGTGTAAATAAAATTGACAATGATATAGAAAGGCAAGAAAAAGACACTACTGGATAATAGTGTTATGCTGTGCAGGAGTTATTTACATGCAAACCAGAACTTGTCACAAATAATGAGAATTAGAGGAAAACCCTTGCCCTTGCATGCCAGGCTCACCATCGAACCTCTTTGCCTCAGAAATGCAAACATGGGAGTTCAAGTTCCTTTCTGTGTTGCACAATGCAGAAAACTGAAAACTGCATCTTCTGATGGGACCTAAAATCTGGTCACAATGTCAGCCTCAGCTTACCAGCTCTGAAGGCAAGTTCTTCTTCAGTGGTCAGTCAGCTCCAGAGAAAAGTAAAAAGGGAATATGTGGCATAAAGAAGTGAGGGGGGGTTGCAGAAATCATGAGGTTTTGAGTGGTGTGGGAACTCCAAAGATCAGTAAGGCCTCATAGTAAAAAACACACGAGTTCGCAACACTACACACTACTCTGGCCTTCCCTTCATCAACAGATAGTGCTCGTGGGAAAATTAGACAAAACTTCTTTTGGTTTCTGTGGATTCCAACAGAGACCTGTATGGCTTCAGAAGGACTTCCACCTCTTTTATATGGAAAGAATATTAAATTGCAGCACAAAATCCTGCATCCTTCACCTACTTAAACTAACATATTCTGTAAGTTGCTTGCAGAGTTTATCTACAGGTGAACTTTTGTTTGCCTGTCTTCTGAAGTAGTTTAACCTTGTTCTGATTAAATGCAAGCTTTCCCTGCTATGGCCTGTCTTGACCAGAAGGTATAGTCAGTGCAACTCTATTAATTATTAGAAAAGTAGATTAGCATCAACATTGTGCTAATGCAACCCCATTGCTTTTAGCCTGCTCTGCGCATGTGCAGAAGGAGCTGTTGTTTGCCTGGAGAATGCTGTGTAAATATTCCATTCCCTAAATTAAAAGGAAGGTCTTGTTCAATACTCAGCAGAATGTCCTGCCCTGTGACAAGGTGTTTTTTCTACACTGAAAAATATTCAAGGATCTTATCTGTAGCTAATAAATATCTTCAGGATTTGGTCCGTAGGTATGATAAAGGAAGTAGATCTTTCAGATTATGAGGTGTACTTAAGATTTATTTATTTTTCCTAACTGTGGCTGTATGTTAATGGGAACACTATGTCTAAAAGTACCCAGCGTAGTAATATCCAGTGTATTGCAAAATACCCCACTTTGCTGGTAAGAAAAAAAGAGTAAAATCAAAACAAACAATATTCCTTCTCCTCTGAATGAAGAAATGTAAATTTTTATATTATGGTGACAGAAAACTTAAAAGACGGAAGAAAGCTTGCTTTTCAGGATTGAAGAGCCAGAGAGCAGGCAGAAGTTGCCCTGCATTCCTAAGTAAATCAAGCGCACAGATTATTTTTAAGTCACTGTCCAGGTTTTGTGGGGTTGAACTATTGTTCTTGTAAAGAATTGGGCTTTAAGTGATGAAGATGCCAGAATGCAACCTATTTTTTCTGAAACAGGCCATATTCTTCCTACCTTCTTCATGCTGAGATAACATCACTGAGTATCCAGTGAGATTGAGTTCACCGTCAGCAGGTTTGCAGGTGGCAACAAGGTGAGTGGTGTAGTTGTTGTGCCAGAAGGAAAGGATGTCATCCAGAGGGACCTGGACAAGCTGGAGAAGTGAGCCTGTGTGAACCTCAGGAGGTTCAACAAGGCCAAGTGCAAGGTCCTACAGCTCAGCTGGGGCGATCCATGGTTTCAATATAGGCTGGGGAATGAAGGGATTGAGAGCAGCTCAAACCATTCTATTATTCCATTATAAAGATAAAAATTGTTAAGGTGCTAATAGGCCAGAGTTTTGCAAGCATTTAAATTCTTGGAAAAGTAGACAAGTATTTGAGGGGATTTTTCTAAAATGTCCAGATACCTGACTCCCCCATGTCATGGGAACTCAGTGGTTTTAGGTATGCCTGTCTTCCATGTCAAAGGACTCAGAGCTGACAGAAAACACATCTCTGTACATTCATGCTGTCCATGAAATAAACCCGTTTCATGTTTTTTAAATATGAAGATACACTGTATGCTTCATATTTCATGTTGAATAGCCCTCAGAATGCTCTATCAGCCTACTTCTGTCCTTCATGATGCAGTTAACCATGGAAGTTGACACAGCCTTTAGAGATTTCTGCCTCTTCTGGCATACCTCAACGAATGGTGCAGAGCCAGGGCAGGGAAATGCCCCTTTCAGCACAGAGAGGTGTAACACAGAGAGTTGTGAAAAAGGATTCAAGACCAAAATGACTGAGCCTCCATGCCACAATTCCCTGTGGAAGAGAGCATGGGAACCATAAAGAATAGGGAGTGCACTAAAACAGAGCCAACGCAGTTTCCCTTTGGGCCAAGCACATGACACAAGCATCTTACAGTTGCCATTCTGTTCCCTCCTTATCAAACTCCCCTCTGTTGTTGTGAGCCCAGCATATCAATCCCAAGGATCTATCCTGAAATATTTAGCTCATTTTTTTCATATTACCTTCAAGTAATCATACACCACTGAGTCATACAACATGGGATTAACAATCCAACACATGGTATAAACAGAACCTAAATAAAATCACAGAAAAAGGATATTGCCTTTTAAATAAGTCCTGACAGCTGTGGAAAATATTATGCCCCAATACAATCCTCCCATATGACACAGATTAATATGAAGAGAACTCCAAACTGTTCCTCTGGATACTTTGTAAGGTTTTATTTTATTATGGGTTGGACATATTGAAGTAAGACTATAATCTTATTGTACTCTGACCTGTGTTTTTACTGTGCTGTATAAACAGCAGTTACTATGTTAGATGGAGAAATGTTTACAGAAAGAAAAAGTAAAAACAAACGGATTTATTGTGTTGCAGAAATTTGAAACAGGGCCGAAAGTCTGCCCATGTGTTTTGTGCTTGTAAGACCTTTCCCTGAAGGAAACAGTCAGCTTAGACATGACAGAAGCACAGAGGTCCTGTGCTATCAAAACTAAAACGCAATATCCGCACAGCCAGGCTTGCCTACAATCAAAGCCCTTGATATGGCTTTTGCTCTTGTCTGTTCACATACAGCAGGTTTGGGATCTAATTTTTATAATAGAGTTTGAAATTGTTTTTAAGTGCTAATGAAAAGTGCCAGATTGACAGCTCTGGGGTCCCTTTTTAACCGCAGAAAGAGTACAGCATGGAAAACAGCAAAGCAGACTTCCTTCCCCAGCCCCATCAAGCACCAGGGAGGAGGGGAATGCAGTGTATTATCCTCCCCCACTGACTGCTTTGCTGAAAATGCCCAGCCACTAGCCTTCATGGGCTTTGATGCAAGAAGCCACCCAAGGTACTCATAAAGCCAGTCCAGGTATGCAAAACACTGAGGAAAGCAAGACTGTTTGGGGAAAACCTTTCTCTCCTCTCTTTGAAAAGTTGACTTTTTCTCAAGACAAAGATAATTAGAGAAAACTGGAATTTTTCACATGTCTTTGTTTGGCTTCTTTTTTCTGTTGACATCTTTATTGACAAGAATTATCAAGATCAACGCCAGCATGATCATTTAGATTTTGCCTTTTCCAAATCCGTATTTTTGGCAGGAAATAATGCTAATAAATGTCAGTGATATCCTTGATAAGAAAGTTGATTAAAAACATCATGTGCAAGATTGTCAGCTATAAAACACAAGTGAAAAACTGGCTTATTTTCAACTCTGCAAAATGGAAACAATTTCGAAATTTTTTAGGTTTTTTCTGTTTTACGTTTCAACCGGCCTTGTGATCCTCCAAGTCAAATCACCACAGGCTGCTCAAAAAGAAAAAAAGAAAAGGCTCTTAAAATGAAACCCTGGCCCCATTGAAGTAATCTGCAAAACTCCAGTTGAATTCAGCCCAGCTAGAATTTCACCCCTTATTTGTATACTGAGCAAATCCGATCTGGAGTTGGTAACACATAATAAACATGGGACCCTAGGATGCCATTTTTAGTCACTTTTCGGGGGAGAGCTGTGCTTTAATTTATTTTGTCAACTGTTTCCACTTAGAGTTTTCATATTAATGCTTCTGTTACCCACTGCACAGTAAGGTTATACCTCATATAAGTTCTTCTCCTCTAATAGTTGTGGTACTTTCGCAAATGTTACTCTCTTTAATATGCAATTTCAGAGTAATGAATACTTGTCAAACTGATTTTCTGCTGTCTTAAAATGAGTGGATGTTTTAAGCAATTTGTGCTAAGAAACAGGCATGATATGACTTAAAAATGACAGTGAGACCACAGAATGGGCTGTATTATCCAGAGCATCTTCCCCAATAATCAGATGTCAGCTATTTGGCTGTTAAAAGAATCTTTCAGAATTTCTGATACTTCAGATGAATTTTGTCCCTTTCAAACGTCCATTGTACATTGTCTGTGTATACATGAAAGATGAATTTCTGAGATTAACTGTATAGCAGATAAAACCCTGAATAATTCTGACAGACACCAAATAGGATAAGGAAGGTGACACACATGTTTTCACCTTCATAGAAGAGGAAATCACAGTCCTGATGCTATCCTTAGTTACACCAAGAATAGTTTGCAACATTAATTAGACCAGGAACATCAGGGGATTATCCTGAAATAAGAATTAGTCAGAAAACAGAGGGGGAAAAATGTGGTAGTTTCCCATTCTTTTTTTTTTTTTTCCTCTTCTAACACTGAACAGTAAAAATCTTCCCCTCATTAAGAGTTCCTTGAGAAAATAAATACTAGGTGTTCTGAAAAAAATCATTGACAAATACCAATTTTTTTGTTGAAATTTTACGGTGTAACAAATAAAATAAACAGTTGTATCAAAATCAGCTTTTCTAAAGCTAAAACCATTCTGATTTTAATGTCTAATTGCTGGATGGTTCCAGGCTGGGGCATGTACAGGCTCTGCCATGCTCCAACTCCATCCATTCTTCCAGTAGTACAAGGCTCCAGCCTCTCACTCTGGAGACAGTGTGCTGTCAGCCTTTCAGCTTATGGTAGTTTTACACACAGAAATGGTGTCTCTAAATTACATTAAACATTGAGATGGGTAGATGTCAAGAAATATTGCTATAGAAACTCACATTTTGGAGGAAATTAAAAAAAGATTTTTCTAGTATGTATATATATGTGTTTAAAATGGCTGTTTGAAATTGCTTAGAGATTAAGGAAGCCTTAGAGATATGCCTAAATCACTGAGTGGAGGTGGTGGTAGGCAAATAAACATTAGTTACAGCGTCTTGTGAATTTTATATGTTTTAGACTCATGGAAAAAAGGGCTGGAAAGAAACTCAGCAGGCTACTTATCTCAACTTTCTTCTCTGAGGTGGGATTGACTTTTATTTGTTGTAGAGTCTAATCTGCATCTTCCTAGCTAGGTTACAACTTTGAATTCAGCAGAAGTTCACGATCTATGGAGATCACCACCTGGCCTTGCTATGAGGCAACAGAACTCACGTATTGCCATCATATAGGCAGGATTTAAGTGACTCACCTTGTTGCTGAAAAAGCTTCCTCAACCCTTCATTGAAAGTACTTGCAACATGAGTTCCTGACAGTCTGTTAGTGGACAATGACTGAAATATCCAGAAATGGGCTATGATGTCTATGTCTTCAAATCCTGCTTTATAGTGAAAATTGAAAGAAATGTAACCTATTTATTTGTCAGACGGAAACTGGGGCATGGTTGTAGGTCATAGCGAAACAACTCCAACAACTCACTAAAAGGCTAAAAGGGATGGTGCAGATGTACACCCTCTCCTCTTAGTGCCATCTGTGGAACTAAAGTTCCTTGTGGAGAAAAGAGTTCGGATATCAGATAGGTCCTGATTTGATCAGTGCTATGAGAAAAAAAATCACTGGCTGAAAAGGAAAACTTTACAGGGTAGTGATGTTTCCTTCACAAAAAAGAGACCAGTTACTTCTGACTGCTGAACCAGCTTCTCCAAGGCAGTAGTGGAATGCCCAAAATGGAGATCTCTGGTATTGTTGTCCTGCTCAGTCAGAAGCTATCTGTTTGGTTCAGGAATCGCTTCTTGGCCTTTGTTGGATTATGGTCTTCATTTTATCAACAGTGAGATTAGATGGGCGTAAAAGCCCTTTTCAGCTGACTGATCGTTGGATCTATTATACAATTTTAGAAAAACCTTATCTTGGCTCCAATGAGCTACATACGGTATCGGTGAGGGTGGAGAATATTGCCTGTGGAGGTATTGTGTGCTCTCAATGTACTGTTGTACAAATAGGTACTATGTACAAAGTGAAAGATAGGTAGGCGTTTGTGTGAGTGCATGAATAAAACAAGATGGAAAAGCTTGATAAAATGAATCTCTATATAAAACCAGCCATCTAATGGAAAAAGAGAGAACAGATGGTGAAATAACTTTCTAAAGAAGCTGCTGCTTTAGACTGGCCTTCTACAAACAAATACTTGCAAGTATTCCTGATCCATGGTCCATTGATTAAAGAGAACTAAATTCAAAGGAAGAAGTGGGAGAAATCAAAGAGGGAACAAAAAGAATGCATAAAACCCCAACCCAGTTTAAGTTTCATAGTGGAATATCAAAGCAATATTGAAATATAGGAATATCAAATACCAATACTTAATTTCTATGTTTTGCATTTGCTGAATCAGTTTCAATTGTATGAAGCCCTCTGCCCTTAAGCTCTATGATATAAATTTTATTGGATTTAAAGGAAACAGATTGGGAATCCGGGACAGAAATAAATATATTTTTACCAGTACAGATTTTATGGTTTTGCCAGAGGAAACTTCAAAACTGTTTGAAATGCTGCTTATTTAGTAATACTAAAATATTTAGGACTTTGGGATGAGAATAAAGTAAAGTATATGAGAAAGCACAGAGATCTGTGCAAAGACCAAATCACAGTCTCCCCCTGGAAGCAATAAAGCGATCAGAGGCTGCAAGCGTACCTGGGGATGTGTGAGAGGGTAAGGGAGAAGGAGGTGGTGGGGAGATGGGGCTCTCACTGCTAGCAAGGCCAAATAATGGTTCCATCTACATTTTTTTCTTTCTCAGCCGGAGAGAGAATGTTCTAACCTCATCATCAGACAGTCAGCTGAGATGTTGATTGCTATTAACACCCCATTGCCAAGTGCCTGCAGCCAGATACCCCTTTGCAGGTCCTGCCCAGGAGACTTCATTCTTCATTGACAGGGTGACTGTCTAGCACCTTCTTTGTGACCAGCTAGCAAGCCTTTATCCCAGAACCTCCCAAACACCTCAGGCAAAGAGTGGCACTTGGGAGTGCATTAACCAACATATGAGTCATATATTTCTGTATTACAGTCCAATGAGAGGAGAAGCAGTGCAGCACTACATCTGTAACTGAAGCTTTGTTCTACACTGGTTGTTGCAGGAGATCCTCACACTTTGCTCAGGTAGAGGTTTTACATGGGAATTTGGCCTTCAAGCCACCCAGGAGAGCTACAATACAAAGAATGGAACTGTGCAGGTGCAGGCTGTACCTATGTGCCATAAGATGAACACGTGAGGAAGATGTCTGGCCTGACTGGACAGGGAGTTTTGCTGGGACTCAGGAAAAACATGAGAGTTTACTACTGTTGGAAGAAGAGGCAGGAAACTTGAGTAGAGCACAAGAATCTCAAGAAGAGTACAGGGGTCATGCAGGGAGAAAATTAAAATCGTAAAAGCCCAGCTAAAACTCAATCTGACCACTGCTGTAAGAGATTAAAAATGCTGTTACAAATACATTAGCAACAAAAAGGGAGCCAAGCAGAATCTTTGCCTCAGATATTAATAGTCAGACCAGTTATATCCAGTATATTAAGACCCCTGCACAGGAAGACAGGGGTGGAGAGCAGAATAGACACCCCCCCCCCCATAGCCCAGGAGGAACCAGTTAATGACTTGTTACACCACCTAGACACTCACAAGTCTATGGGACTGGATGGGACCCACCCAAGAGTACTGAAGGAACTGGTGGAGGAGATTGCTAAGCCATTCTCCATAATTTATCAGCAGCCCTGGTTAACAGGGGAGATCCCAGGTAAATGGAGGCGGGCCTATGTGACACTCATCTACCAGAAGGACTGGAAAGAGCATTTGGAGAACTACAGGCCCATCAGTCTGACCTTGGTGCCAGGTAAGATTACGAGCCATTCATCTTGATGGTGCTCAAGATGGGGTGTTGATTAACAGTGACTGAAGATGAGCCAGGAGTGTGCCAAGGTGGCCAAGAAGGCCAATGGCATCCTGGCTTGGGTCAGAAATGGCGTGACCAGCAGGTCCAGGAAGGTTATTCTCCTTCTGTACTTGGCACTGGTGAGACCACACCTGGAATATTGTTTTCAGTTGTGGGCCCCTCACCACAAGAGGGATGTTGAGGCTCTGGAGTGAGTCCAGAGAAGAGCGACAAAGCTGGTGAAGGAGCTGGAGAACAGGCCTTATGAGGAGCNTGTGCAGCACAACCAAGGGATCAGGCCCAACCTGCATGGGTTCATGAAAGGCAGGTCCTGCATGATCAACCTGATCTTATATAACTGCCTAGTGGATGAGGGAAAGGCTGTGAATGTTATTTACCTGTGATTCTACCTCTCTGTTTTTTAGGAAAAAATTGAATGTTAAATTGAAATCTACTACCATTTGTGAAACTGACAGCCAGTGATCTGGTCATATATTAATGGTCTTAGTCACCATGGGGAAGTCAGCCATACGTTAATATTTTTCAAAGACTGCTTTCTGCTTGGCCACCTCTATTTCTGCTTCCTACCAAGCCCTCTGGCTAGGAATGGAGGCTCGGCCACTGGAGGAGTTAGGCTGCAGCTTCCTCAGTTTTAAAAAGTTAAAACTCCATTCCCTATGGAAAATTGCTTTACTGAGAGGATGGGTACCTCATTGGTCATAACTCCTCATCCTGCCTACTTCAGCTATGTGTCTCTTCAACTGGCTGGTGGCAGAGCCAGCTTATGGTGATGACCCAGATCCCTGAGCTACTCCATAGGAGAGGTTATCATTTAACATGTTAACAGAAATAGGGAATTAGTCCCTGTTTTACTCTTCCAACTCTTCTGTGTGAGAAAGTAGTGGAGGGAAAATTTCTTCCTGGAGAATATAAGGAAAAGTGGAAGAATGTGGAGAAGGGAGGAGAATTTCTAATATTTCACAAAGGTTTGGACTATGTCCATACCTCCTGCCTAAGGGGAAGTTGAGGAACAACATCTCCTGTATTTCCACAGTTGAAGCAGGTGTGGGCAAGAAGATGAACTTTGTATTCATGGTGGTGGTAGCTGTTAATCTTGCACACTGAATAATTCAGAAACATTCATCCTCATTGGTTAAATAAGGGGTTGCAAACAGACCAGCCTTCCATGCAACAGGAAAAATGGAGTCGTTTCTGAGGGGAGTGCAGGGAAGGTGCTTTGAGGCAGCTGAAACCAAATACACACTGGGTGTCAAACTGCCTTTCTTTACATTTGTGAGGCTGCATAATTTGTTCTGGTGGTTGGTGACTGGTTGCATTCAACCGAGAATAGCTCTGTGCTTCCCAAGTATCCCCAGAAGATGCTCCAGGCACAGGGTGAAAATATATTATTTAAGAATGTGCATTAATACCTATCTTGTGTAATCCAAACACAGGCAGTAACAATAAATTTGATGTTGGGTGTTTCTAACAGGTCACCAGAAATACCTTTTTGCACTGAAAAATTACTTTTTTTTCCAAGAAAAAAGACATTGTCTCTCCTTCTGAAGGAATCTCTATTAACTAAGAAATGACTTGCTATTCTGGCTTTTTTCCCCCTGTTTCAGAACCCAAACTTTCTGTATAAAGTACTTACTTAGAAATCTGAAAGAATTCTCATGTTATTCTGTGTAGGATATGAAAATCTAGTGATCAAGAGTTGCAGTGATTCATATGAATAAACATATTAAGTAAAAGATTTTATTTGCCAATTATAAAATTTGAGAACTAAAAGTATTTTGCTGAATGATCTGCTACAAAAATAAAAGCATAACTTATACACAGTTATTAGTGGGATTTCTCAAAACCGCACTGATTATCCCCCACAGGTTTCATGATAATGCAAAGCTAGAATGAAAAAAAATAATGTTTTCAGTGATAAAAGATTTTTCTTCCTTTTGAACTCAAGGAAAACTTTAATTAGATTCACTGGCCTGTAGTATCTAGGTTCTGAAAAGACGATTATTGCTCTCCAGTGTGGAAAATGGCATCCTATGGGAGAAGAGGGATAACCATAAAACCAGTAATGCTGGACAAAAAACACCCATGTGGCTGCTGAAGGAAGACAACTATGGCATTAAAAAAATCTTTACTATTCAATTACAGTGTGTACTAAAATTTATACTCTCTCTTATGCTTTCTTGTGCATAATCTGGGTTAATAAAATGGTTGAAGCATTTGAATATTTTTAGCTGATGGTTCTGACAAGTTAAGACTAAATATACATTGTGGCAACCACTGTTGCATATATGTTTCATGCACAAATGGAGAAAATAACATGTTAACTGTAATTTCATAAGACCAGAGAGATCAGTCTCAGATTCATATCTTAAGATAAAATGGTGCAATTACCACTGCAGTCCATCTTTCTGGAATATCTTCAATCAAAGAAAAGTCAACCATAATTGTGGATTTCAATGGAATATAGATGTAACAAAAATGTTTCAGACCACTGTGATTGCATCATCTGCATCTCAAAGATCCCGTGCTGCTCAGTCTCAAACCAAGTGCAGCCACAGCTCACTTGATGCGATACTGTACACACAAAGACAAAACAGATAAAGTCTGATCAGGGTCTATGGCAAATAATGTGCCAACACATGCAGGTTTGCTCACATGCCCAGGGAGTGGAGGGTGCGGCTCAGGGATCTTGACCATGGTCCCACCCAAGAAGCTTTGCTCAAGTCCATGGTGGGTGCTAGAGGAACCAGAGCTGATGCCATTGCCCATTAGCTGGCCCCTCTGTATTGACACCATCAGGCTAGAGGAAACTGTTCTTTCAATGAACAGTGACCTCAGTTTGGAACACCTGAAAGTTTGATGAGAAAGAACTTTTTATCTTTTGAGTATGGAGTAAATAAAAATAGGCCAGATAAACAAATCCCCTTATTAGCAGGGCAGGTTTAAAATGTGTCCTTTTTCTCTCTTGTGGTATGGGTGGATCTCGCTGGGCTGCTCTTGTTCTGGGCCCTCTTGCAGAAATCTTCTGTCTGCTCCAGGACACAGAGAGCTGGATCTGTTGTCTACAGAACTGTCAGGTCCATGACAGATGGGAGGGAGACGAAAGGCAGGAAGATGGTAGGGAGCAAGGCCGAAGGCAAGCAGGATCCCGTAACACCATTACCACCCTGAGCTTTTGGTTTCTTTTCTGTCCCAAAAGGCACTGTGTATACATTGTGTATCCTGCTCCTTAGTCATAATATACCAAGGTGATGTGCCACATACAGTGCCACGGACCTCTTTTATTTAATCCATTCTTGGAAAAAAACACAGTTCCACTGCCATCTCACAGACTTATGCAAGTTATAATAATCACCATCCTAATTTTTCCCACAACTTTGAGGCTTAATAGCTTTAAAATCTTACAAGTTGTAAAAACAATTAAAGCAATAATTGTAAAAATAAGCAGAATGGGACCTTCAAAAGAATGTGAACCTTTAACACTTCATGGTTAAATAAGGGCCTTGTAATACAGTCATTTGAAGGCCAGCCCTGAGAAAACGCAGAAGCATCCTGTGAATTTGTTGATGCTAGTTCAGACAGACTGTTTATTTTCATGATTTCATGGAAGAATTTTAATTTAATGAGTGTTTTATACACTAATGTAAAGCATAGTTTCAACCCTATAATTATAGTGTCAAAATATTTCTGCTTAAACAGCAGCAGCTGACTACAGAAATGTGATTTACATCTGAATTGTATCAGGGGGACACTGCTAAAAATAATCAGCATGTGCCTTTTAATTGAATAAAAAAATTAACAAAGAATATCAATGTATCTCTCAGCCTAAGTCTTTCAGCTTTTCATTGAAATGGTCTGTTTATTTGCTTATTGCCTTTTTAGGGATAAGGTTTCCAGAAAAAGTATATGCAGAGCATGGCTGTGTGTCATTTTGCCCACCCGTTTCTCCCTATTGCACACACAGCGATGGGAAATTGCATGAGCAAATTGTCGGTTCCTGTCATTGGGAGTCTACATTTTTTGAAAATCTCACCATTAATCTTTCAGCTCAGTTTTAAAATAACCAACTGCCATCATGAAACAGGTTTCTCATGCTGCTTAAAGCTGTCAGCAGATTTTGAGCAGTTCAGGCAGCATTTTGCTCTTGGAATGAGGTTAGAAATTTCTTTTTGTTCTAGTTGTTGGAGAATTCATCTTCTGAGGTAATGCCTAGGACAGCTTCAGATGGGAGAAATCATAGTTATGCACTCCAAATCTGTTTGCATCACACCACTGAAGATGGGAACGCAGCCCTGCTGCAGCTGTCCTGGTCTTTGTCTAGAGTTTGTCCATCTGTAAAGTGAGGATATTCTCTACTTGTCTTACAGTACGTTCTTGAGGCACTGGGTGAAGTTGCATGCCATTGTGCTGGGTGTTTTATGCACTTCCCAGTGAGAGACTGTATCATCCTCAAAGAAACTACCATCTACAAGCCAAGAAACATGGAGGAAGGTCCTCTATCCTTATTTTGGAAACAGATGACCGATTTTGGGGTTACAGCAACACTTACTGCTGGTGGAAGGACATGGGATCCTTACGAATATACACCTCTACCTACTGGGGAAAGACCACAACTGCCCTCTAAAATCTCCTGCATTCTCAGTTCCCATGCAGAAGAGGGGGAGAACCAAGGGCAATTAGGTGAGCCAAGGAACACAAACCTGGGAGTTCATTGCAATGTACACCTGCTGTCCAGTCTAGAAAACTTCCAGGATTATTTCAACTTCCAAATTTCTCCCGGAGATATATGGTGAAGCAGCAGCTCTTTGCCCAAGACATTTTGTTTCATTGATGCAGAAGAATTTGGGAGAAAGAAGCCCGTGATATATGTCATGTACACAAGTGTATTCATGTTTGTCTTGTCCTCAACAGCTATGTATCCTGCTCCTCCTCTTCTGCACTGCCTGAGGTTTAGTGAATTTAGCTTAAGCAAATCTGTCTTGCTTGTTCAAAAAGGGTTTAAGACAGCTGCCTAGTCTGCAGGAGATCCTTGTTTCCTTCTCTCAGCTTTGGGCCAGCTCCCTTGCACATAACAGAACTTACAATCAGCACTTTCTTTTCCAGCCAGGAGTGTCTCAACAGGCTGCTCTGGCAATCATGCAGCCAGTGTCAACAGCCCAGTATTTAGCAAGGATCAGCACAATGCAGTCCCAGTGACTTACTGAGACCTTCAAGGCATGGACTGATAGACAAACACTGTCTAAATCTCTTTTGTGGTCTTTGGTTTCTAACCAAAATAAGAATGCATGACTATGGCCTTGTACAACTAGTACGTGATCATGAATGCATCTGCAAGTTAGAAGGAAGTTTCTATTATATAATTCTAAACTGTATAAACATTGCACATGTGCATTATATGTCCCCTGATCTAGTGGGCTGTCCCTGCCCATGGCAAGGAGATTGGAACTAGATGATCTTTAAGGTCTCTTCCAACCCTAACTATTCCATGTTTCTATGATTATATATTGCATGTGCACAAAGTGGCAGATGCGTGTGTGCACCCATGTATTTGCATAAATATGCTTCCCTTATTTAATGAAGCACACATTTGAGGTCCGCTAGAATTCAAGGGCTGATCCAGATTCCCATACATGCACTGGCTTCAGTTCATTCTATTCCTGCATCACCAGAGTTTCTCCGGTGCCACAATGTGATACAAAATCTTTTTCACAGGGCAAGATTCTGAAGTTTTGCTTTGGCCTTTCATGACACGAGGATCAACTTGTATGGATGTATCTGGCATTTGTATAGATTTCAATGTCTCTGTGGAAACTACATGTGCTCTTTTTATTTTATACTAAGATTCCACTAAATTGTCCTTTGGATTTATTTCAAAGAAGGAAAAGTTGGAAAAAAGGCAGTAAAGATTGCTTTTCTTATGCTTTAGTTGTTTTTTTTAACTCAATTATATTTTGAAAATTCTATATGAAACTTCGGAGTATGTCTTTGTTTAAGTGGTATACCTTCCATAGGAATAGTCAGTTAAATGTATATGGCTAGTTTCAGGCATAACAAGCTTTGACAAGGGCATTTAGCGGTTGTAATTCAAATCTAATTCAGAACATCTTAGCGCTGGACCTGTCAAGCACTTGAAATGCACTGTAGCTGCAAAACCAAGGGATATGGTCCCAGTCGTGCTCTGTGTGGCATCAAGCTGATGTGTCAACAAGAGCAGTTACAATTACAGGTTCTTTCAAGCATACTAAACTAATTTACAGTACTCAATATGTGGGAAAAGGCCTTGCTAGCATAAAGGTATATGAGACTTTTAGACTGCAAATTTAAAGCAAGCAGTACGGCCATTTCATTTAGGAGTTTAAATATTGTGCAGTATCTGTACCACCTTGGGGGTGGGTGGGTAGATTTTTAACTAGATATTTTGTAAATAATAACAGATTTGCCTTACAGTCTTCGAATACCCTTGTCAAATCCCATTAGAATCACAACACATATTTATTCAAAACCTCAGTCTAGAATGCATGCATTTGCTAAGGGAGGATGAGGTCCTAATTGCACTGGCAATGGCTGGTCATTTTTGTTTGTTTCTCTTGCTTACCTGATAAATACCATTTACACCAGCTGCAAAATGCTTAGGTGTCTCCTGCTTACAGAGGTTAGAAAACCTAGTGTTAAAGGAGAGGTCCTTCCAGAAGCAGATCTGATTCACGGATGTCCCACAAAAAGCAAGACAGAATTACTGTAACCAACATGTAATTTTAACATCAAGATATAAAAAGACTTGATTTTAAAGTGCAGCAGTGATTTAAAGCAGCTGCACGCATTTAAAGGGCATTGCTTTAATGTGCACACAAAGGCTAATGGAAGCTTTTACAAAAGAAAAAAAAATCAGGTTTTATGATTTATCTACTTTTTAGGTACAACATTATAGGCCCTCCCCCCAGGGACTCATAAATGTGATTTTTACTTCCCAAATCACAAAGCTAGTCAATTATTTGGGAATGAGTCATTCATTCAAAAGTGTCTGTAATGGGATGTGTTAACCATCAGGAAATTTTACACCAATTGGAATTATAAACACTGGGGTAAAAAAAACCCCTCTTGGCCAACCAGCTATGTCTATTTATGAAACCTTGAGTATGGAGAGCAATACAATGCGTGCTGGAGAAATTTTGAGAACCTGATTTGGAAGAGAGGAAGGGGAGGGTGATTTTTATTTTTATTTCCTTTGATTATATAAAATGTGTTTATTTTCTTTTGAAATAACATAGTTAGCAAGTCTGTAGAAACTTGCAGCCAAGGCTCCTAAAGCACCTTATAAACCTTCATTGATTAAGCCTTGCAGTCATGGATAGGGTAAGGAACTATTAGCCTCATTTTATGGAAGGGGAAGCTGAGGGCCAGAGGTGGCTGCTGATAGGCAGCCTGCAGTGCCTAATACCGCTCCTTCCCACATCACAACTCCATTGAGGCAAAAAAGAACCAAAGGAGATGATTTTGATTTGCATTTTCTTCCCTCTCTGTCTATTGGCCCCAAGAACTTGCATTGACTCATAGAGAATTTGATCTAAGATAATCTTCTGCAGCCAACTATTCACATGCAACTCTCTGTGGTGACAACTCTAAGTGGGGAGCTCCCAACCCTAATCCGACACTTTAACCTTAACCCTAATCCTAACCCTAACATTAATCCTCCCTGCATAGAATTTTTCCAGCAGAAAGTCAGTCAAGTGAAGTTACCTGCAGAGAGCTGTTCTGCGGAAAATTATCCCCTTCTGCCCAGAACTCATCTCTGGGGCTAATGATGAGCTCTGAGCTTGAGTACCACTAATAGCTTGTGCCTAAACAAGTTGCCAGAGGATGCATTGTTGTAATACTGAATGATTCTTTTCGCTATTGTAAACTCTAGTTGTAAACTGGGCCAAAACAAGAAAAACTCTGGGAATCTTCATTAGACACAAATCCTCCAACAAGAACACCAGTCTTTTAGTAAGGAAAGAGGAGAAGTATGTATGAATAGATAGGTGTATCTCTGCTGACATTTCCTCTGCTCTTGCTTAATGAGGAAGCAATCCATTAAGTCTCTCCTTGCTGTCAATAACCCAAGTCACCAGCACTTGTCCCTACACTTGCCTACTTGGCTTTTAAGTAATGGAATGGAAATAGTCTGTCCAAGCCTCAATAAGTATTGAATTCATTTTCTGTTAAACAAAACTACAGAAGCATCTTCGTAACATTCAAAATTTCTGTCTCCTGTACCCTTGTTCTTCTGCTTAGCACTCAAACCTCAAAAAACTGGAAAATGGAATCTGTTAAATATTGAGCAGCATTTCTTTCCAAGTCACATGTCCACTATCTTGCCCTGGTAGAATCGTTCATGAATCTTTAACCAGTGATGTTCTTTTTCTCAGGAAGACATTCAATCTTTGTTCCTGAAAAAAGAAATTCGTACATAGAATGAAGGGTGGAAAAGTAGGGATAATGTATTTATATTGCCACTGCTCTTTAAAGTATCTTTAGGACCTAACAATTTGGATCTGCATTTGATCTCCATCCGTTCCAGTGATGGAAATATTTGACATGGTTCTGTGCAGTAAGCACAGCAAATAACTCTCACCCTCCTTGTCTCACATCTTGGCTTTCCTACAACAACTCCTGAAACTTATTTTATTACAAAGCAGACTCTATGTAGTCTTTGGGTTCCCGGGTGCTATAACATCTGAAATTCAAATCTCATCTCCTCATACCCAGAAGGGCTACTGATTCTGCATGCAGAATACATGAATACTGATGTAAGGACAGAAACAGAGTTGTGGAAAACCTAGAAAGAAGAGAAGTTGTCACATAGCAGTGTCATGATGAAGTTATACACAGTAGCTGCTTTAGGGATAAGGCATAAAAATTGTAATTCAGACTTGAAGAAATGGCTCACAGGGGTTGGCTAATTGCTGTCAAGGATGGAGAGAGCTTCAGGTACAGGAACAACTGCCACAGATATCTCCTGCTCTCAAGGAACAGCAAGAGGTGTCATAGGATCTGGAGTAAAAAAGTGCATAACAGGGTCTGCAGTGACGCTTTATAAGCTAGAGGGAAAAATAGATTCCAGCTCTTACTGCCACTTATGTCACTTTCATAAGGTTCATTGTCTGAGGCTTTACACAATATTTTGTTTTCTTTTTTGTACTTAGATCTAGACCATTGGAGTGCAGAACCGGGTACTTTGCATCAGGTGTTTACTTGTAGCTGCATTTCTGCTGGCTGTGTTGTAAATACTGCAAACACACAACAGCCACGGTGAGCTCTTGATGGTTTTTTAATCTGGAAATGGAAAAAACAAAAACCAAAACAACATCTTGAGAATCTTCTAAAAACTGAGTGTTCAGAATCTGTGTCCAGATTTGAACTATATGATATGAGGCTATTGCAATGATGGAATATAGGTTGTTTTAAAACAGTAATAAAGCCAAAGCATGATTCTGAGTAATCAAGTTCATTCCACGTCCTGTTTACAGGTAGTGACATTATCCAGGCAAAAGCTGGATCCTACAAGGACTTAAGAATAGTGTTATCATTAAGTGTGTGAGCAGACACATTGCCTTCAGAAAAGCTCTATATAACATAAAAATTAAAAATACATTTAGGTGTTCACAAAACTGGTTTCTAATAAAACCAGTTATGGGTTGCTGAATCAGGCCCTAAATAGTTTGGCAGTGCTTGATGAAAGCTTTCCTTCTGTAAATTACTTTCTGTGAAACACTTTAACTGAGTTCCAGACAAATGGGAAGATTTAAAAAAAAGGTGGAAAATGTCAGAGAAAAATAGATTTCCTGAAGTCTTAGTTAATACTTCAAGAACTTATATGCAACATAGGGCTAAAGGATGGGTTGTTAATTTTTAAACTATTTTCCTGACATGTTCTTTCCAAAGAAATCTAAAAAATGTTAAGTAGCTTGGGTTCAGGTATTATTTACAGTGCAAATCAAGAATTCATTTTTTCCCATCAAACTCACATGCCAGGAATCTGACATAGGATCTGAACCTCAACAATTGAAAATTAAAGAAACTAAAGGCTATTCTCTTTGTCATCACACTTCCACTTATAGTAATACACTCTTTTGTTATTAAACAGGCCCAATCAAAACAAAAGGGATACTGTTTCTTTTATGAGTAATGCACTAACCCACTAACAGAAAAAAAGTTCACATAAAAGGTATGGGTTCAGACAGCATAAGATTTATTACGATGGCTACAAAAATTATTCCTTCTTAACAGCACTTAAATTGTCTAATTATTCACAGCTGTTTTCAATTTGTTTCAGGTTCTTAATTAGGGGGTAGGGTCCTCTGCCCAAGCCCTAAACTGCAAAAAGTTAAGAATTGTTTCATGCTAAACCAGCCCAGCCCTGGGGCTGATTAGTGGAATCCACTACAAGCTAATTTGTTATTCATATTTATCCATCCACCTCCCACTGGGCTGAGATAAAGATTATGAAGAGACACAATTTCCATAATCACAGCCTCAACAGAAAAAAAAATGTAGTGTTTGCTGTTCTTTTAGAGGAGCAATGCAGGGTAAATAGATATGTCTAGGAGCCATCACCTGATAAACCTAATCTCTAAATTTGAGTTTAGAAGATCCTTGTTAAAATTCAGTGTAGCTGTGTGCCTGAGGGGTTCTTGGGGAGTGAATAGATGTGCAACCTGCAGACAGGAGTGACTCCTGAGGTTTTTAGACTCCAGCAAAGACAACTTTCCAATATTAGAGCAGGGCACTGCTGGTCTCTGCTGATTTTGGATAGGGAGCTACAAGTTTATTGCTGAGAAGAATATCTCAGTTTCTCTTTATACAAATAGGACCATAAGAGTGGAAGATTAAGTCATATTTAGAAAGATGAGGACTCAATTATTCTTCTCAGGTTGCTTCAGATTTGTCCTAGACATATTCTTTCCTTTGAATAGCGTCCACGCTTCATATATTACAGTACAAGGAAGTCAAAAGTCAGTGAGGCTCCATGTTCTCTCTTACCTGTGAAACAGTTGTGCATTTTACATTAGAAGCCTATGTGTAGGTGCAATTACTGCCCTTGCATGCAAGAATTAGTATTTGGGTTGGATGTCTGACTGGGCATATGCAGTAAAGAGAGCTCAAGTCAGTTCTAAAAGTCTTACTGGTTTAAATGGGAGTTTGATTAGGACCTAAATAAAACTTTCAGGTCACCAGCTGCACTTAGCTGGTCTCATTAAAATTCAGTCCCTTAATATCTGTGGGTGCGTGTATGAAAAGGGGTTATGGGGTGAATTGGTCAACAGATCTGTGGTTTGTTTGTGCTCCCTGTGGACTCCCCTACTTAAAGTCCTAAAGAGTTTAATAGGAAAAAAACCCCTATGTTTTGGGTTTTTTTAAAGTATCCTGTAGGATTTAATAGGGAATTATATCCTGCCTATGAACGTTTTTTTATGGTTCAGATAACTGAAGGCAAGAATGATTTGTACATTAATGCATTTTTCTAGTGTGTCTCAATTATAGAAACATCTGCACTAAGTGAACTTGAAACCTCTTTCATTCCCTGTGCAAGTTCTCACTGTTCAAAACTCCTCGTGTTTTCCTATTTCTTGCCTTTAGCTTAATAGTTTCAGAGTTGGTTGAAATAGTATGTAAGTGTGTATCTTACAAAGAGAAGGGAGTATTTTTAATAGAACAACTTGAACCCTTCTAAGCCTGTATTCAAAAAACATACCTCGCTCAGCACTGATTGATCTTCTGGAGATTATTAGCAGTATCTCTTATCTGTGGTAGAGGCAAAGATTTTCAAAATAAATGACGCTACTTACCCTGCAGTACTTATTGGGCTGAGGAAGTTACACAAAACCTCTCTTCAAATCGTGGTTGTTTAATGGAAGAGTGGAGTTTTGTCTGTTTTTCAGCCTTGTGCATGATACGATTTTCTATTACTCTCTGCTGTCGTTTAAACAGTGCAAAATTAGAGTAAACTGCTACCTCACAGCCTGTAGGTGGGCTGTTTCACAAGGTGCAGGACAGTGGAGAGTTTTTTTTCAGCTAATTGGAAAATGAAATACTACTATCTTAAAACACTTCATTAAGTTTGTAAAGTCCTTTTCCAGGTTCATATAACAAGTTTATAGCAAGTTGCTCTTGTTCTGAGTGTGTTGAACAGCCCAGGCAAACTTCTGCAGGTCTGTTTGGTGGTGAATGGTCTCAATTCACTGTTCACTGCATGGTACCTCCAAAGCACGGCTGATACCAGTTCCACAGTACCAGCAGCACACTCTCTCTGGTGAGTCAGCATGAGACCAGTTTTTACTCTGAGTGGAGCCCAGGGGCAGTGCCAGCTTTACAACCACTCTTCTGCAACCAAAATGCTCAGTCTTACACCTTGCGTTTTGCCTCCTGTTTTTTTGCCCACCTCAGGAGATGCTGAGCCCATTCCTTCCAGCTGGCAGTGGGCTCCAAGAGAAGGACTATTACAGTCATCTCACTTGGCAAAAGGCAGTTCAGTTCCTGGAAAGTTTTCTGTCCAAACAAGCACAAAAAAAGTGCTAACAAACAACCACAGAAACAAAGACTCCAAAGCCAATTACTGTCATTACCATAATTAAGAGTTGCAGTTGGCAAAGACTGGGTCCTGCAGCTTTCCCCTTTGGAAAATGTGAGGAAGATTTTCATAATGGTGGAGAATCTGGGGGCAAACCAGTTTGCCCAGTATCACCAAGAACTCTGTTGTAGATTTCAGAATTGAACTAGAGGTTTATATCTCATGTTTAAGTTTTGTGGTGGTTGTTTGTTGTTTGGTTTTTTTAAAAAAAACTCTCTGAAATAGCAATGCTTAAACCCTTCTGCCTAGGTAATACATATTGATAGAGCTTTTTTACCAGGAGTCGAACATCTGCTGGATCAACCTATGTTGGTTATGACAGTTATGTGGATATTTGCTGATGTACACGCTTCTATGTTTATAAGAGCCAATTCCCTCTGAAATTGATTGAAAGTCTATTGGTAATATCACTGACTTTTGCCTCACACTTGGAATAAAAATGCCTGCACAGATATTTGGAAACTTACATTGTATTGTAACCATTGCCATTGTTTGTCCTCTGCCCAAGCTTGGCAGCAAGTGGATTTTGACTGGAGAAATGGCACTGGCAGCTCTGAGATGGCCGATACCTAAGCTTTAAGAAGGTTCAGTCTAGTTTTGGACTTTTGTGACGGCAGCCTGAAATCTGTCCAGTGAACTCAAACCATTCTGGAGAGACTTCAGAAAAGTCTGGGCCAATATAATTTTATGTTTGTACGAATCATCCCAGTGTTTTGTTAAGTCTTAGTTTACATTTCAGTCATTCACTGGCACACCAATAAGAAAGAAATATCCTTAAAGAAAAAACAGCTGGTGATTCAAAATCAAATCCTGCTAATATTTCTCTCCCAATAAAATTAGTATCACTGATATGAAGGCAAATACTTTTCATTATATATATTATGATGTACTATAATACATAATAGAGTATACATGCACACATAAACCCCTAATGCTTTAAGAGTTAGGATTTAGAAAATATATAAAGAAACAAAACTACATTCACTGTTGGGGACCCTATTACCAAAAAGTATAAACTGGAAGGGCTTCAAAGAGGAAAAGTTAAAGTGACTGTGAATCCAGGGGAATTAAATCACAAGCACCTAAAATCACCTAAAACCTGTATCTAGGAGCAAATGAGGGGGTGACTCAGGGCTCTCACTTGCATCAGAATTGGCATCATTTTCAGCTGCCATCTGAATGTAAGTTGAAGTGGGAGCTGGTTTATCCTGGGCTATAAACTGGCATGGTTTTAATATGTCTTCACAGGCAATGGAGCAGCAGGGCTGGAAAGTTAAAATGCGAGGCTGGACGGAGCAGCCAGGGGCTGAAATGCGGCAGGAAAACACAAGTATCCTGCAAAGAGCTAAATGAGGCAGGAGGAACGTAGTCATTTGCTCATGGATACAGTTTCCAGCAGAAGCAGGGATCCAGCCTAGACCCTAAGGTCCATGTACATAAACAAGCCAAAAATTTCCCTTTGCTTCTAAAAGATCCAGGTTAGAGGGAATACCAGGAGCATATTAGACACACAAAATCAGAAAAATAGGAATCTCATCAAGAAAAATTCTTAATTCACCTTGCGCATGGACAACTGGTTCTTTTCCTCATTTTCAAATTTTATTTTTTTAAAGTACACATTTTTTTTCAGTAATGCATTTATAAACTTTCTCCATGCCCCCTTGGGAAGGTTCTTGTTGTATTCCTGTTACGTGATATTTTTACATTTAAGAGTAGCAAAATCCTGTTAAAGGAAATAACACTGTTTTCTATGCTTATTTTTGTCCCCTCAGGTAGTCTGGTTAATTTAACAAACCTTTTTCACTCCAAACAAGAATTATTTCCTTTCAGATATCATCTGACAAATTAGGATGAATTTTCATAATGAAATCCTACCCTTTACTTTAATCAGTAACAAAAAGAAATCTACTCATGCAAGGACATTAAAAAATGAACTAAAGGTCAAGATACTGGTATTATATTGTCATGTTAGGTGTCAGAAGATCCATTTCATGACCAGAGCTCTATTGATAAGGGACTCTATTTGCATATCTGGGCACATAAGACACAGCGCATCAGATGCTGATCCTGTTTCATTGTAATACGTGTTTTTATGGGGACTGACTGATGAACTTTCCAAAAAGAAATTATTATTGATTCAGATCACAAATTACTTCTGTTTCCCTCATATTTTGAACTTTCTTTTCTTATTTTGTTTAGAAAAAGGTCCCACTTAAAACCATTTCCTTTTTGTTCTTTGCAAAGTGAAAAAGCAGAGATGTGAATTAGTAAACTTAAAAGCGTTATACATCTGCAGCAACAACTTAGTGTGGGAAATCTTGAATCTTAATTATAGGAAAGAAGAGACCTGACCCTTGGAAAGTGATAATGTAATATTTTACATATATGTGAGCATTTGGAGAGCTGCAACCACTTCTGTATTTGAATTTATAAGTGAAAGGTGAAATATTATTAATGTAAGTGAAACATGCTTCAAGCAATGAATAAAGCAATGAATCACGTTAAATGAATTTTAAAGAATGTGCAAAGGATGTGTTCTTATTCCTGAATGGTTGGTTTCTTGCAAACAGGCTTTTAGATTGAAACTGTACCTGTGGTTTGCTGTTTAATGGAAGAGTGAGATAAACTGGGGACACTACAACAATAATGAAAAAACAGAAATCCATGAGACAGGTTTTGTAGAGCACTTCCTCAGGGAGAGGAAGGGCAGGAGGGATGGATTGCTAATGACTAGAAGAAAAATGTTTGATGGCATTACCAGGCAATGTAAATATGGGCTAATGGCCTCATCCTGCAACACCTTTTCTGAGGTGCTGAATGAGCAGACTTAAAACTGAACACAACCAACAGAAGCTTAGACTTTTTAGGATGAGACTTGAAGGTACTGGGAATACAGAGCAGGATTACAGTCCGTGACAGCACTATTGCTGGGAATATGGGATCTTGGCCCCAGAACACACAGATTCCATGAGTCATCATTCCCTTAACATTTCTGTTGCCTGAATTTAACGGGCTTCTGAACTGATTTACACTTTAAAGCTCTTCATCCTTACAGATATGTGGGGAGACTTTCAGGGCCCTAAATATAGGTAGCTTCCAGCCATCACTCCATAGGGGCTTCAGACTCTTGCAGAGGTCTGCTGCCATAGAATGGTAGAATAGTTTGGGTTGGAAGGGACCTCTAAAGGTCATCCAGTCCAAACCATCTGCAGTGAGTGGGGGCATCTTCAACTACATTCTGTTGCTCGGAGCCTTGTCCAGCCTGGCCTTCAATGTTTCCAGGGATGGGGAATCCACAACTTCCCTTGGCAACCTGTTCCAGTGTCTCACCACTCTCATGGTGAAGAGATTCTTCCTAATGACCAGTCTAAATCTGCCCTTCTCCATTTTATACCAGTTACCCCTCGTCTTATCACCACAAGCCTTTATGAACAGTCCCCTTCCAGCTTTCTTGTAGGCCACTTTCAGGTAATAGAAGGTCACTATAAGATCTCCTCTGAGCCTTCTCTTCTTCTGCTGAACAAGCCCAACTCTCTCAGCCTGCCCTCATATGGAAGGTGCTCCAGCTCTCTGGTCATCATTTTAGCCCTTCTCTGGACCTGTTCTAACAGCTCCATATCTTTCTCACATTGAGGATTCCAGAACTGGGCACAATACTCCAAGTGAGGTCTCACAAGAGAGGAATAGAGGGGCAAAATAATTTCCCTTGACCTGCTGGCCACGCTTCTTTTGATGCAGCCCAGGATACAGTAGGGCTTCTGGGCTGTGAGCACAAATTGCTGGCTCATGTCAAGCTTCTCATTGACCAGTACCCCCAAATCCTTCTCTGCAGGGCTGCTCTCGATCACACCATCCCCCATCCTGTACTGAAATCAGGCATTGCCCCAACCCAGACGTAAGACCTTGCACTTGGCCTTGTTGAACCTCATGAGGTTCTCACAGACCCACTTCTTCAGCCTGTCCAGGTCCCTCTGGGTGACATCCCATCCTTCCAGTGTGGCAACTGTACCACTCAGCTTGGTGTCATCTGCAAACTTGCTAAGGGTGCACTCAATCTTTCTGTCAATATAATTGATAAAGATATTAAACAGCACTGGTCCCAGTACAAACCCCTGAGAGACAACACTTGTCATGGATCTCCATCTGGACTTGGAGCCATTGACCACTGCGCTTTGAATATGACCATCCAACCAGTTTCTTATCCACTGTACCATCCACCCAATTTAAAGAGAAGGATGTAGTTAGACCATGTCAAATGCTTTACAGAAGTCTAGATAGAGCAGATCTGTCAGTTTACCCATGTCCAATGCTGCAGTCACCCCATCATAGAAAGCCACTAGGTTGGTCATACAGAATTTGCCTTTGGTGAAGCCGTGCTGGCTGCCATTAATCACCTCCCTGTCCTCCACATGCTTTAGCATAGCTTCTAGGAGGATCTGTTTCATGGTATTCCCAGGCACAGAGGTATGTCATAGCTTTCTTGCAGCGTGTTGGTTGTTCCTGCTTGTTGGCCATGCTGTGTGCATTGGTGTAGAGGCACTTCAGTGGAGCTGTTGGCCATGACACCTGCTTAGAGAAACACCCCTTAATTCCTCTGAGGTATTTTGGTGTTTCTCTGTTGGTTTCTATTACCTCAGGAGCCCCTGGCTCATCTCTGTGAGACTTCAGGTGTGCAGCACTGTAGCTACCACATCTCAGAGCAACACACAGAGCACTCTGTCCTTCTAGCCTTGGTGTGTCATCCCACAGCTTGCCCTGGGCAAGCCTGATATTATCCCCCTCCACTATCAAGTCTATTTTGAAGGTCTGTCAATGAGGCCTGCTACCTCATGAGCAAAGACCCTCTTCCCCCTTAGAGAAAGCTGAATCCCATCCGATGCCAGCAAGCCTGCTGCCATATAGGCACACCCAATATCAAAAAAACCCCAAAACTGTGGTGGTGAAACTAGCCTTGGAGCCATGTATTAATGGACCGCATTCATCTGTTTCTCCTAATGTCCCTACCTGTAACTGGAAGGAAAAAGGGAAAAATAATCTGGGTTCCAGACTCCCTTGCCAACTGTCCCAAGGCCCTGAAGTCTCTTTTGATCAATCTTGGACTACACAATGTTGCTGCATGGTCATCCACATGGAAGAGCACTAATAGGTAAGAGTATGAGGGCCATACCAGGCTAGGAATTTTCCTAGTGATGTCCTTACCCCAGGTCCCAGGGAAGCAGGAAACTTCCCTTGGAGGAGGACCTGTCCAGCATATTGGGCCCTCTATTCCCTGTGGTGATGTTTTACAGGGAAGAAGGATTCAGTGCTGTAGACCTTGTTGATATCAAGCAACTCTGATGAGACCTTGAAACAGAGCTGAGAGGAAAACAAGAACCAGTTCAGTGGAAAGAAGAGACAACCTTCTGATAA
Organism: Piaya cayana; assembly: GCA_013389865.1. Classification (NCBI taxonomy): domain Eukaryota; kingdom Metazoa; phylum Chordata; class Aves; order Cuculiformes; family Coccyzidae; genus Piaya; species Piaya cayana. The sequence goes on along the minus strand of WAAB01002888.1, from coordinate 28,000 downwards.
ACAAGAGCCAGCCGAGAGAAAAACAAGAGCTAGTTTGGTGGGAACAAGTAACAACTGAGAGAAAAACAAAAGAAGAAAAATATTAACATAGTTAATTTTAGTGTTCAACATAGTTAATTTTAGTGTTCAACATAGTTAATTTTAGTGTTCTTGGTTTTTTAGCATACACAGTTGTTTAGACAATAATATGTTAATAATAGCTTTATGGACTGCTACCTTTAGCCAATAATGTACTGTAGATAGCCTCATGGACAGCCTATTATGTAATCCAAAAGGGTATATAAAGAAACAGCTAACTCAATAAAGTGTCTTCGATCCATCAGATTGAAGTCCGTGCCTGAATCCCCTCACTTCCCCTAATAAAGGATTCACCTGCAAATATAATCCATCTTTTCTTCCTTGTGGAGGTGGTAATAATACAGGGGATAGGTCTCTCTGACACTTGCAACAGCTCTGATGTTGATGGACCTTCATCCACATCATCTATTGACTGGTCTTCTGCATTGAGAGCTTCAGCCATACTGGATAGAGGCACCTGGAAAGACGAGATGGGAAAGTGGGGGATGGGGATGTGCCTGTTACCCTGAACTTGCCTCCATTCACTTCTTTCCTTTGAGCTATTCCCTTCAGTCTGGCAGATGGAGGATAAAGAACCCTTTGATCTTGGAATTTTTTAGGGTGGCTATTCCTGTTTCTGTCTCAAGGAGGGCAGAGCATGGTTCCACCAGCCTATCTCTCAGACTTGCTGATGATACTTACCCCTTTTGCTTCCTCACTTAGCTCTGCTGCCAAACTGGTCATCCGTCTGGTCACATTCCACATGGCTATTCTCACTACTGTCATCTGTTACTGGTGAGAGGCATTGGCATTCCCTGCAGCCTGGAACCTTTAATGGCTGCATGTTTTCATAGATGCTGGGTCTGGGTTGTCATCTCTGCTGGCTGTGTGGTAAAGTCTGGACCCTCAGATGCTCAGGATGCCAATTAATGCCTACAGCTAGGCTCCAGCACTGCTCCATTACTTCCAACATTAGATCTGGATGGAAGAGGCAGATTTTAATTTATAACAGTAATTTTTCTCTGATGTCCCCACTGCATTTGTGCAGGTGAAATGTTCCTGGTTTAGTCTGCTGGAGGCTGGAATTCTCTCCAGGTAAGGATCTCTTTGGAATTGGCAACTTTTTACACAAGTATAATCAATCTTAGATATTGCAGGTCTGTGCAGAGAAGAGTATGTATGGTTACTAGGTTGTCTAAAAAAAAAACCCTGCCAATGTGCATTGTAAAGAAAAGCAGCAGTTTTGGCACTGGAACAATATTATGTAAAAGTCTTCTTTATGGGTCTTGGGGCAAATTCAGCTATTGTTTATGTGCATTTGCTCCTTTTGAGTGGCTGGTGCTCTTCACATAGACATAAGAATACATTCCCTCTTGCCATTTTCCCTTCAGCTGCACAACTCCTTCTTCAAGTATGGCAGCTTTAAAACAACAAAAAAGTGCTCTTTAACCCGACTGACCTTTAAGCACATGGCCTGTGAAAACATCGTCTTCTTTATATCTACCGTACTCTGTATATCCAAGCACACATTTGACATTTATGTTTTCCTGAGGCAGTAAATTTTCCTTCTGCTGACACTGAAGTAAATGCTTTAATCAGAATAAATCTGACTCTTTAAATCAGCTAACTGCATCTATAGCAAATTAATTACTAAAAATGGCTGTGCTTAGGGAGCCTGGATATTTCTAGTATTTATTAAGACCATGACTTTTTTTTTTCCTACAGTCTCTCAAGAGATTTAATCTCTGTACAAGTGAATAATTCCAGTTCACTTCAATAGGGCTAGTATGTGGGTTTGTTGCTATTAGTTTGAGTCCTAAAATTAATGTGAAAGCTACTGCAGGCAGCAAACTTCTGTACTTCTGAGGGGAAAGCAGGGCTGGACAAGTAAGAAGCGAATAACCTGGAACCCCTATTGTCTACAAAATGGATGTCCCTGTGAACAGATGACATTTGAGCCCTTTCAGAAAGACCTTTGTGATCAGCCTGGGATTGGAGATAGGATATTGCTGAATTAAGCACTGAGCTTGTGGCACAGGCTACGCTGGAGCTTCTCTCTCCTACCAGCCTTGCACCACGCTTGACTCCAGGCAAGCATTCGGCTTAGCCCCAGGTCTGACCTGCTCCCAAAATACTCTACAGATATATTCATTGAGCCCAAACAGAAAACTATAAAAAAACTTCCTGCAATTTTTAACAAGAAATGTACCCAGCCTCTATAAAATGATAACTGTCATAATTAATGACACTTTTTAAAGCTTCATTTTGTTGAGAAAGGAATCTTAGCTGTATGGAGGAAATGCCAATCCAAATCCTTTTTGGGAAAGGAGCCTTTAATGACTTTCAAACCTGCTGTAACTGTTTAGGATAACTTCCAAGTCCAAGCTTGTGAAGATCTCTTGTCCTCCATGCAGATGATCAAAGCTCTTTCTTTTTCTGTTTTTCATGTCTTAAACAAATATCTGTGATTTACATTGAATTCCAGGCAAAACCTTTAGCTGATGCTTTGTTGTGAAAGAATGTATTCAAATTTTTCCATAATTTTCACATCTTTCCCCTAAGTATGACTGCTTTTGCTCAGAAACTGGTAAGATTAGCCAAACCTCTTTCATAGATGCAAACTGTAATGGGAAATAAAAGTAGGAGCTTCCCTCACCCTGAGGGACCACCATTATTTAGGCCTTTATTTTTTTCCCAAAATATGAGCAGAACAGGCTGTATTCAAATCTGCCCTGGCACCCCCTGGAGATTGGCATGGGGCTGTTTCCTAAGAAACTATTGAACAACCAATTTGTGGTGGAAGCACCTGCCAGCCCAATGTCAATATTCCCTTTGTTAAAAATATGACTCTCATTGGTGGTGGGTGAGGGGATGTGTATCTGTGATGCCCTGCAGCCCTGCAAGGGTGTGAGAGACTGGGGTGGTATGGAAGAGCTGATTGTGGGGCAGCATCATTGGACGATGGATGTGCACAGTAACTCTAGGGACTTGTTTCCCTGTTCAAATGTGCAGTTTTGAGATCTTCCTGCTAAAGTCAGTGATGTGACATGTTTCAAATGGGCATCTTTCAACTGAAAGTACTGGCCCTGGGGTTTTTAGTGAAATCTGGTTAAGAGTGAATTTCTAGAGTAAAACTACCATTCTCTCAGAACTCAGGGGGAAACTATGCAATTTCTCGCTCTACTCACAACAATAGAATAGAAAAAAGAATTGTAAGCTAACTAGGTAATTAACAGATCTTAACTGGATAAAAACAACAGCAGTTGCACACTCCTTATAAGCCTGATGAGTGGCTGATTTGAAACTTGCTTGCAAATTCCTTCAAAATCATTGAGGTTTCTCCCTTACTGTTACAATGAAAAGCAAGTCAGAGATTAAGCTGCTGATCCACCAAAGAGTTCAAACTCCGCTGAAGGATGGAAGCCAACAGAGCTGCCAGATTCATGAGGTCATATTCAGAGTGAGATAACTCTGTCCAAATCTCATTCTGAACATGAGTTTGCTTTCTGGTATGCATGTGAAACCTTTCAGTTTCTCCATTGACTTTAATTTTCAGTTGTTATAAACTTGCTAGACTGGTAACTTGGACAAAGTGTTAAATAAATAAATAAATACAGACAGACAGACATGAAAGAGCCTACTTGCCAAAGATATAATTTTATGACTTTCTCTGCTCAGACAAAAACTGCTAAAACCTCCAGTACTGAGCCAACAAGTACTGCAATGTGATTAACAAAGTTCCAGCCAAATGAATGTTCTGCACTTAGTATCTGTAGGTACAGAGGTGTTTAAGAGCTGCTGTGAATTGCATGACTAGCTTGTCTCCTTTTCTTAAAAGTTTCATCCACACCCTCAATAAAAGGAAAATTTTGGGTAATTTTGGTCTTGAACAGTTTAAACTGGCATCTAGGCCATAGACTTACAGTAAGGCACAAAATAATGCAAGAAATTGGGAATCTGACTAAGTGAATACCATGAATTTCTAAGGATGTTAGAAAGTGAGCAAATAGTAATCACAGTTGCTGTTGGAATGGTAATTAATAAACTCACAGATTTTTCCCATTGTGTGCTGCTGCAACTCTTGTTTTTTACCTGTCAATCTTATACTGTGTAGTGAAATACCTGCATTTTATCATGCCTATTTCACAGATTATGAGATTGGAACATCCTGGTCTCATGCCCAGGATGAACTCAACAAAAAGCCCCAAGTGGTCCAAGATGTGTCCTTGTGTTGGGTTATGGAGGGCACTGACTATATCCGTCTCTTCCTGCAGGTGACCAAGTGGCCTGTGGAGGGGAAAGTGCCTTGTGCTGGGTCATGGTGCAGATGGGGTCACCCTACCCTGCCCCAGGGCACAGCTAGATGGGTTAATGATTTTCTAGAGAGCCTGATTTTGCATATCTCTGTGACAGAGCCCCTCGCCCCAGTGCCATCCTTGAGGATGGTGTTCAGGGCTCCTCAAACAAAGGGAAAGAGGAAAGGGTAAAATATGGTAACATAGTAATACCTGAGATGATAACTGGTTTTAAATTTTAACTAACTTAATATCAGGTTAATTGAACTTCTGAAACTAGAAGCAGGCTGTTCACACTAAATAATCTGAGGCATTTGCATTGTCCAAGAGGCTGCAATAGCACAGGTTTGGCAGCTGACTTTGCAAGTAACCCCTGCTAAGGCAGATTAGAGAGAATCTCTTCTGCTAGATTGAAGAAGGGTGAGAATCATACAATAAGAGCATCAATGAGGCTGTGCTGCTCTGAAGCGATTCCAAACTAAAGATTCACTGAGTAACCTTGGGAACATCTCTTGGCATTTTAAATCCTGAAAGGTACTGGGATACTATAACACACTGATATAGTTTTTATATACCAGTAAGGCCCATACCTATGTATTCAAGTACAAAACCTCTACGGAAAACAACTAAATCTGGCATTTAAATATCTTGAAGACCTAAACATGAATCCTAAAGTCTTAACTGAACCAAAGACCTACTGACATCAACAGGAGGTTTTTCAGAGTAAGGGTTGAAGGGCTTAGTCTTAAATTAGAACTCAAGTAATTTTAAAATCACTGGTAACTGGACAAAAATGCTGGTTTGGGAAACTGAGAGCTGCTTTTCCATAGCAGTAGCAACAATGTTAATGCCATTTTTTCTTTTAGTTCAGTGACAGAAAGAGAAGAACTAAAAAATCAGGTTTTGAGTAAGTTACCTATGACTTTAATAACTCAATGTAGATTTGTGGGCATGCTGAATTTGCCTGTTTGAAATCATTATTAGATAAAAAAAGACTGTAAGGTAACTACTTGAGTTAAAAATGATAACTTTCCAGTGATTATCTGCACCCTGTCATTTTGACTTCTTAAGCCTGA